>JADGIL010019375.1:1944-21785 GCA_020352625.1 Cactoblastis cactorum
CTCCGACGTTTCGGATACTTTGTGTGTAGTGATTAAACCGCGATAAAATCCGTTAAATTTGTTTCATTTTAAGATGTAATGATTATTTTAGGCTTACAAAATGTTATTGTAACACGTCATTTAAGTATGTATTTTAGATTAAAATTTCGCCATTCAGCCAACGACAGTAAAAATAGAATGACTGACTTACTATTGAAAATTGATCTTCGGTTAAACAGCATTAGATGAAATTATTTTTTGCTAATTGATTTGTAGTGTCCGTTTAATTGCCTATTTTATGTATATAAATTTCAATTTATTTGCTTGGAAATAATATAATATAATAAATATATAATTATTATTAAGTAATAAAATAGTCTAACGATTTTCATATTGGCAAAATTATTAATAAAAATGTCAATAATAAGGGAAGCTGTTAAAAAAAGTTTCCTAGTAAGTAACTATTGGAAGGTTAGTAACGAAAGACTTGACAGTAGGAATTCCAATACCTGAATCCCGTCCATACTTCAATCCCGAAATTTCGGGATTGTAGTATTGTAGGATTTCGGGATTGGATTCTCTGGTTGACAATTAGTAGTGGCACTTAGTTATAGTTGAGCACTGGAATGCCTTGATACCTGGGTTGGTTGTTTCGAAAATTGCACGATATGATCGCGATAAATAATACTTTGACGGCCTCTTTGGCCCTGGCTGGGAGGTCCCAGATTTGAGCCCCGGTCAATTAATTCGTAGTATGAAATGATCGATTGTCTCGAAATCAATTTGTGCGTTTATATACCTATCGTAACATTTTATCCAAGCTTTAGCAACATGTAGGCCGTATATTGATTTACTTTTTTTCGATTTTAATAAACCTTAAAGGCACAAAAGCAGGTTTATAATGCATTATAACTGTTTGATAGAATTAATACATTTTTTTTAATTATTTATGCCATACAGTTAAGACTTATGTGCGTGCAATATCATATAAGTAAATCTTAAAAAATACTAACAATAACAATTCGATAGATCGCGACGATATCTTGTAATTTTTTTAAAAACAGCACCCAGTATTTTGATATCGTTCGCGCGGTTAAACCGGCCATGTAGTTTGTATCGCACCACCGTTACTAGACGTAGGGTTAGATGCACTATTTAATTTGGTAAGCTAATCTATACTTTCAATGATCTTGAAACTATACGACCCTTATTCATGAAAACGCAACCTTTTTATAACAGTGTATATATTATATATATCAATAACAGTGTTTTATTGTATGTATGTATGTATATCAAGTCTATGGATAAATCGCAAAGTGGTTTCATAAAAAATTCGTTAGCTCTTTTCGCTGTAACTTCCGTGTGACTTAAAGCCGAGTTCACCAACTTTCTAAACGACTGATTAACACTTAAACAGCTGATTTAATGTTTTTTCGTGTTCACCACACTTTAACCAAAGATTATGATCCTATGATCGCCTGTTTAAATAAGCTTTAAGATTTGATCGTCCGTTTAGTAAATCCTGATTAGATCAAGTCGGTAAACTGGGGCCTTAGCGATATTACGCACTAACCGTGCGGTTAGCCGCTTCTCCTGTGTTCTCTTGCCGCTTTCTCCAAAGGCCGGCAACGCTCCTGTGACCCCCCGGGTGTTGCAGGTGTCTATGGGCGGCGGTGATTACTTAAAATCACGTGACCCGCCTGCTCGTTTGCCTCCCTCTGCCATCCTGTGTAATATGCAACTGCCAATAACTTATACACACTTGACTGCAAAGGAAATCCATATAAAAATGAAACGTCGCGGTTTTCCGGCTCCCCGGACGGCGGCTAGTGTGAAGGGTCCTTATTACAGAACCTCATATAAAATTGGAAATTATGTACATGGTATCCGTTCTGAACCTGGCATCTGTTCAATTTGAACTAGATGGTTCAAATTGATCATTTTCATAACTCAATATCATAATTCAATTGATTATGTATCCATAATAATAATTTTTAAATAGAAAATATTTGTATTTTTGGTTTGTATCGATTGAACTCAAAACTACAAGACATAACTTTGGAGAAACATAGGCTGTACATAAGTATACTCTTTATCCCGTATTTCCCCCGGCAACAGAAGTAGTGCGGCGCGGAGAAACCGTGGCGCAGTCGCTAGTCACTGTTATAGGAAGGTTGCTTTTTAGGAATAAGTCGTTATATATTTATATGAGTCGTTATAACTCTTTGATGCTTTGAAATTGGCGCTAGTGTTGTGCAATACGCTTCAAATATAACTAGCGTCAATTTGACACCCGATTGTAAAATTGTAAATCTGATGCCGGAATTACACGGATAGAGTACGGAAGGGTACATTAATAGGTATGAAACAATTGGTCATAACTTTCTTATTTACTATACAAACAAATAATGTAAATATTGTAAACTGTTTACATTATAAATGAATGGTACTCTTTCGTCCCCTACTCGTGTAAACCTCGCTATATAGATTGATGATTGAAAAACCACACGCAAAATATAAGGCACTAAATAATTAGCGACTCGTCCAACAATTCACTGCATCGAAAATGCGATTTTAAATATCTCCATACGTAGCATAATATATTTGTAGATACTAAAAGATATGTTAAGTGATATGTCGATTATTACGCCATTATGTACCTAGCCTTGCAGAATTTTCTAGATTTTAAACAACATGGCGGCAATGAAGTTCGGAGCGAGTTGTTTTATTTTTATTATATATATATTTATATATAGTTCTGTCATATTTTCATGGTAAAATGTAGAAATAAAATGGCGACCAGTCGGTCGCCATTTGCTTCTTGCATAAAGCTGCGACTAAAATGTAACTAAGCCCATGTGAAACGGTAACTCTTTTGGATTAAGTCAATTTTGATTAGTCACAGTTTAGGTACACGTGAAACTAACAACAACCTAAAAAGAGGGGGAGAATAAAGAGAGAGAAACTAAGAAACTTTAAAGTAATAAGACTTGATATGGTTATTAAAACCCTCGCTTCTAACTTCAACCATAATAATTCTAAATTTTTACATCAATGAACCATGTAACCAAATTATTTTCTAGATATTCTAGTTATAAATTAAGATTATCCCTGCGACGACTATGCAAATGGTCAAGAGATGTATGTATGACTAGTATTTTTTATTTATGTATATTATTAGGAACGGTACCTACGTTAAATTAAAAGCAGCCTTTTAAGATTTAAGGAGTAAAATATGAGCGCCTGTCTATAGGAAATTTTTTAAGAATACTATATTGATCAAGAAAATTATAATTATTGTTCGAATCGGATATTTTTACGCACATTAACGTAAGCAATAATTAGTCTAAATAATGGTAGCCATGTGTAATGGGCGGTATAATTGCTATTCAGCCAGTCAATATGAATAATGACGTTACTGTTAATGATTATAGTTACTTATTGCTTCAGCCATAGCAAAGCCTTCCAAAGAAGATCTTTCGCCTCTGACACAAAATTCTCCATTTTCCTTCCTGCCTTTTTACAATTCGATTCTTTGGAGAGCGTCCAAGTCTCTGACAAATTCATCACTTTTGTGGTAGTTGAGACAATCGACTGGACGTTTCCAATTGGGTCGTTCTATGTACACTCAGGTATGGGTCGTACTTGTAAAATCACCATACCTACTTGGTCAAGATCAAGTAATTACCAGGGCCAAAAACCAGATTTCAAAATATTTAAATGTATTTTCTTACTTTAGGGAAAAATAGAGCTTAGGTCATTGCCATAATGAAAATTGCGTGATTAGGTTCGACGGAAAAATACATTGAAGGTAATTTATCGGAAAATAAACGTAATTGTTATACCAACAAAGCATAAATTAGTTTTGGCGAAACAAAATACTAAAAAGGTTTTATTTTCCTTATAATGTTAGCAATAAATTTAATTTTCTATTTTAATTTGAGGTGTTTTCTAAGTATTGTAAAAGTATAGAAGTACGAGTACAAAGCGCGATGCGCGCGTCCAAAATACTTTGAAATAAGTAGGTTGCAAGTATTAACGGTTGAGAACTGGTTTACGTACTTGCAAACTAAAACCTGGTCGCGTAAATGCGTACAATCCCTATGTACGCTCTTGAAGGCTTCCCATTCTCTCACACTCCAATCCATTCTACTAAAATGGGACGTTCTGCGATATATTTTGTTGCGTTATAATTTTCGATATTAATTTTTGAACCAAAAAAAAAACTGTCATCGTCTATATGGTATATGTACCCATCTCTATAGAGTATGTAACGAATCGTAATACTGCCATTTTAACATAAATAATTTAAATTTAATGAAACTGTTGACGTCGACTTAGTATTAAGTAGTTCCCAAGGATTGTCTCATACGACTCATTATTATATTTAAAACTGTATTCTGTCTGTCCCGCTAGTGACAGAGACGTGGTTCTGTATGAGTAATTTGATTACAATGTCAAATAGTCCACCAACTTGAATGAATCTTGATAATAGTACGATATTGTTATATGCATTTTTGAATTAGATTTAATGTCACAATAAAGAAAAGCAAATGTATGATACTAGCGACCCGTGCCCAATTCGTTGGGTGTTAAAATAAAGCACTCCTGAATATTGTAGCTTTATGATTGTGAAAGTATTTTCGTTTTTTTTTATGTTAGAGGGAGGCAAACGAACAGGCCGGTCATGTGATGTTTAGTGATCACCGCCGCCCATAGAAAACTGCAACACCCGCGAGGTCACAGAAGTGTTGCCGGCCTATAAAAAACCCCATTTGGGGAGGGCGGGGAAGTTCGGCCTCCTCCGGCTCTCCCACTCACCGGACGAAGCATGGCGGCTGATAGCCGCCATTCAGGCTTCGGTATCGGTTCAGTATTTCCGAAAATTAGCCCTTACAAACAAAGTTACAAGCTTTGCCTCTTTATAATATTAGTATATATTTAAATGAAACAGTGATATATACACTGCACACAAGGAAAGACATGGATATGAATGAATTTAAACATATGTATTTACTTATTATATCATTGAAAGTTACGCGAGCAGACATAATTAAAATAATACGGATTTACTCATGTCAATTTTAGTCGGTATCGCCGACGACCGTTTCGACCTATTCAGAAGGCCATCTTCAGTGCACAAGTGTTTTAAGTGCACAAGGAACAGCCACGTCGCGATGTTCCTAGTACTCGCCCTGAAGATTGCCTTCTGAATAGGTCGAAACGGTCGTCGGCGATACCGACTAAAATTGACGTGAGTAAATCCGTATTATTTTAACATATTTACTTATATCAACATGTCGTGTCAACTCGTGCTGTAGGCCCTTTTGTAAAGAGACCATGACATCAAGCTTTATCTAGGATAACGTAGATTTTTATTAATGTATATATGCGATATAAATGCAGCGTTTGGTTTGCAGCTACATAGTTATATTTAGTTAATTATTTCGTATTAAGAATCTAATTATTTTTAGCATTATTAATGAAATTGTCATTGTTTTTGTTTAATGCCAATGATTTTTTTTAAAATCTGCTTTAATAGTTGTGTGTCTAACAGTTGTGATGAGAAATAAGCACATGCAGCCCGATTTCAATTGATAACAGTCGTGAATTGAGCTACGAGTGGCACGTTTGTAAAAAAAGGAGGGATTGTTCTGCATACTCGCCTTTATCGCCGCAGCATAGTTCTCTGGGGCAACACCGCATCGACACACGCGATGTTCACGTCTGTTGTCACGTTTAAATCGAGCTATACAAACAGTCGCTCTCTGGTAGAATAAGCAAAAGAACTAGATTCGCAGTTCCAAAAATTAACAAAACCGAAAAAGTGGGCATTTTTGTCGGGGTTGTGAGTCTAGTTATCTTATGTACATACATACGTCAATGTAAAATACACATAATAATTTTATTATATATACACAATAATTGCTGAATTTAGCTTAAAAAATAATGGCCTAATCATTTTATTATCCCCAAATAGTAAGCGTACTATACAAGGAGGCAATTTTACAAAATTGTAATGGGATTATAGAGACAAAGTTTGATTTGCAATAATATTAAACTAAAAATGACTAATTTTTCAAAAAATTCTAGTATTTAAAGTACGTACACTACACACTATGACTTTCCATGGTTATTAAATAATCAAATCATTATTTAAGCATTACATTATGATATGACCAAGTATATACTATAATATAGTATATATTTGTGCATAGCATTGATATAAATCTATTGTAAAAATTCCTTTCCATCATTAGTAACAGATAGATCCTTATTAGACACATTTAAACAGCCTAAGATCAGTGAAGGTCACAATTGCTCATATTATTGTAGCTAGTCCTAAGAATCACAATTTCTGATTGCTAATTTTAGCACTTATTACCAGTATAATTATAATATGTATATATATAGTTAACAATACAAGATTTTTGTTGAAAATAACGCGGGTGAACTCAAAGTGCCGGTGAATTAAACGTGAATATAATACCAAAATAATTAATTAAAATAATTATTATAAGTAGATATTTCTAACAACTGTTTCTTTACACCATTATTTTGAGTTTTCGCCCTGGTTTAGTGTAAAAAAAAAGTAACCGAACGGCTTTTATTTTGAAATTTGTAATAAATGTCCGTCCTCGTTTTTATTATTTTTGAAAACGTGAAAATTACTGCTCATATCTTGTCCAAGTCCAACTAAAGTATATGTTATATATAAAGGATATTCAACATTTACTTTATTATACAGAATCTCGGCTGATCTAACGTATTTATTTTTTAAGTTTATATAATAGTAGCCCCAAAGATGGACAAAGCAACACACATATTTTAGACAAATCCACAGATTACATAGAGTTCTATGAGCGAGAAAATCTTTTTTTAAAGATTTTAATGCATTTATCATAAATTTTACGAATATATTTAATAATAAATTACCTAATAATGGTTTTATATAATGACGCTTTTAATGTAATTTATTGAACATGTATGATTTATTTTTGTGTTTTTGAAATGGCTAAATTGAATGTGTTACGGAACCAAATGAGATTATGTATAGTTGTCAATTCCTCTTGCTATGTACCTATCTTGTTCTTTAAGAAATAAGTGGAAAACGCAACCAGGCTGGAACGATGCAATATTGTGAATTCTTTTATTTATTAAACGATTGAGATTTGAAATCAACTTTGTATTTCAATCAAATTCGCATGGAGTGCGATTTGGCCAGTACCTAACTAAAAAAGGGAAAATTTAATAATTAAATAAATGAAACAATCATCTGTTATTGAATGGAATTTAAAATTTATTAAACCTACCTATCTAGTAATAATTATAATCTTCACATCTCTGTTACTCTTCCGGATCACATGGATTTGAAAATTATAGTTTATAAAATACCTAATATGATATTAACATAGAAAAGCTTGAATGCATATTCTGTTAAAGTAAAAAATTATTATAAGAAACAATTCATTTTGATCTTTACGAGCGCTGCCGAACGCGCTACTGTTTTCTACTACAATATTATCTATTTCTAATTTAACAATAATAATTTGAAAGAATTTGTTGAACCTACCTACCTAAAGATAAATAAAATTAATGAAAATAATATAATTGAAAAAATATAAAAAATGTTATTATGCGTACGCGGATACCTAGAAGCTGAAACAAAATTGATCCTAATAAAAAATAACATAACACAACTGTAAATTAGATTACAAATATAGGGTACAATGATCTTAAAACAGTAAATGTAAACCATATAACAACAAGACCCACACCGCGCCTATAGAATCAATATAAGCAACAGATAGCATTCAATACGGACTTTTTATTCGAGTGTGACATCGGGGATCGAAATGTGAAAATTACCATCTAAATTCTAGAACTCTGCAATAATATTTTAGACATACATAATATGAATTTAATATAATGTCAAATAAATACACGCCTGTCACTTACCGAATAAAATTAAAACGTTTAATTGCTACATACCGATACGTGTCGCATATTCAATAAAATTTATCAACAAAACTACTCTCTCCATGTGATAGACTCTATATAAAAATAAATATGTCTCTAATACCATATCTAAATTTTAAATAATTAAAATACTAGCAGGCTACACTATATAATATGCAATGGCCACACAGTACATTTTGTTTCGAGACGAGATAGCGATTACTTTGAGACTATACACTTTCACTTTTGTGACAAATACAATACTTATCGCACGTGTGATGTTGGGATTTACAAAGAACCTAGACCGAATTAACTTTTAAAGCCTATCCGTACACAATAAAGCCGGCACGCGTCAGTGACAGATTTGTTCAGTATCACTGAACATCACTGATACTGATGAGTGCGAATAGCGTCATACAAAATGTATGCTTCAATATCATTGTTCACTGACACTGACAGTACAGCACGGCATTGCACGTGCCGGCACTGTTTTGTACGGATAGGCGTTTTGGTCTTGTAACGTTAAAGTTGCAAAATTCAAATTCGAGTATGTGTAAGCAAATGGTCGGGATTTTCTCTCAGACGGAACTAGTTGACTGGTTGGGATATTCATTTAAGAATCCCTGTTCTACTTTCGACTTTACAATAAGTGAAACCAATACTAGTCGTCACTGCCAAATCAAAAATGCGTCTCTATTCGGTACTAGGCTCTTTTAACATGTCATAAACTCCCAAACGATATTCGATTATTTTATAGAAGCATACAATACACTATCAAAGTTAGCCTTAAGACTATATTAAAATTTTTGATTCAGACTCCTTAAATTCAGAAAACAACATTGCGTAAGCACTTTTCAATAAATGGGAAATTAGAGCCTTGTTTATTTGCAAAAACTAAAAGCAATTAAAATTAATAAAAGATTCCAAACGGCTCCCGAGATCATAAATCTAATATCACTGCTTTTTAAAAAGTGATTTACGCATGTTGTCAACTGCATAAATACATACATTATAAAGTGTCTCTGAAATTGCGACCTACCTACCTGACACAACAAAATGTGCCGTGTAGACAAAGAAAACAGGACGGCCGTCTATTTCTACACATAAAGATCGTCCTACCTATTTATTTATTATGATTTGCATTAGGGTCAATTCAGACTAAGTGGGAAAATGCTCAGACACTTTTTAAATATCAATCTTATTCAATTCAAACTGAGCTGAAAATAGTGTGCAACATAAAATCGTATTTAAAAGATAACAGGTTTGATATTTAATTACTATTTAAAATGTTTTAGAGCATTTTTCCGATTAGTCTGATTTGACAATAAAATTCCCGCCATTTCGGTTCTCTAACCGCAAACCGCTGAAACATGATATTAAAATAATGCCGTTTAGTATATTTAATAGGACATTGTGATAAAAATATATTTGGGGCGATATTTTTATAGCTTTGTTTTCTAGGATATACCAATTGATCAATCAAGAAATTTCAAATTCCAATAATACCGATATAATTACTTGGTTTATTTTCGCACATCTTAATGAGGGATCTCGTACAAGTGAGCAGTAGACGACCGTCCAGAAAATACCATTCTGTATTATATGTATTGAGTAAAAGGCGGCTGTGGTCATATTGCTTCTCATTTACAATACATCGATGCGACTACACACTTAAAAATTATGTCCATTACAATTTGAAAACACTACTTACCACTAATTTATATTATATCTTAGTAAAATTTGTTATTACTATTTTATAATTATATACCGATACAAAACTTTCAAGATTTTCAAATATATATAAATAGGTATTGTTATTTAAAAATATTTAAATATAATTGAAATAAAATTTATATAAAATGCCTTCGTATATAAATGTTCATCTTACATAATTCCAAATGCCTAACAGCGTGATAAATGAATGTCAATATTAAAGAGAATTGACCCAAAAGATGGTACTCTTAAAGCGAATACGAACAAGAATAAAAACATTAGTAAAATAATCAAAAACACACGGACAAGAAAAATATGTAACAGTAAATCGATTTTGAATTAACGATGAAAATACTCGTTTAGTTACCCTCCTAAAGACCAGCTATGTACTTGTACACGTAAATACACCGTTGGTAGACACATAGAAATCAAGCTATCTCCGTCATTCAACATTATAGACAGTCGAAATTCTAGAAGCATATTTCATAATGCCCTTTAGTGCGAGTAACGTCCAGCGTTACGATTTAAAAAAACATGTTTATACCTTATTATTTTTATAATAAGGTACATAATACATTTGCATATTTTCCTTGTCCAGATACTACCAATTAAACCATTATGATAATTCCAATGGCCAAACATTATAATTATTTTTCTGACCATTAATCTTACTAGAACAAATAGTTTATACATGTGTGTGTGTGACACATTGTCAAACTGTTAACTGAAATAAGTTGTCCAAACAAAATGTTGCCCGTTTTATATTCTTTTACATATTGTAAAATTAAATCTAAATGCAATGTGTATAATGCATACCCACACCTCGTGAAAAAAAATAATAAACATCGCTAATTGGGAATGTTAACTTAAAATGCTCTAAGTTCTAACCTCGCCCGGTACCTTCGTTTGCATCAATACAACGACGAAACTTAGAGTATTTATTTTGGCTCAAGTAACATGGTTGTCTAAAAGTCGCATGGTCACAATACTCCCACGTAGATTCACGTTTATTTCAAAACAACAAATCTATCTATAATAAAAAAAAAATATGAAATCTTTTGCAATCTTCTGGTATAAATTTACTGATAAGTTAATAAGTTGTATGGACCGAAGTTGTCCTCAAAATTGTTTCTAATCAATTAGTTCTCAGTGATTTTGGATCCAATTTCTCCAAACAACAAACTACTAAAGCTCTATAACGCGGGAGTGATTTCGCAACGGACCATAGAGCGCGAATAAAAAAAATACTAAAAACAATTCCAAAAATACACACTTCCAAATCAGTTTAAAAATTTCCCAATACTAGTGAAACGCAGAAAAAATGGGGATCATTCACTTATGTTATTCGATATATTAATATTGGTCCTTGACGAGTGAACTCGACTCGATTGCAGAGTATTGTGCATAGAAAGCAACTGAAGGAATAATGCAGTCACTTGTCCCTAAGATTACAGTAGCTCCATTAAAAAATGTAAAAAACGTAACAACAACAATATCTGATTAAATTATGATTATACTTTATATAATCTGCCCATGCGCTTCGAATATCCATACAGAACTAGTCCTACATTATATTAATGTTGCTAGTCGCCATTCCATCACGGCATGACCATATTTCATGACAACATCCAAATCGTTAGTCACGAAAGCACGACCACGCGGGATAAGACTTCATACAGTAAATAAATAGCTATACATATAGCTATTTATTATAATATATAATATACTGAAAAAGCAACCGATCGCTATACTATGCGCTGTGTAGCGAATCAATGGAGGTCATTAACTTTTATCCATTTATCCTTCTTACTCTACTCTCTTTTGATTTTGACATGTATTTTAGTAAAAATATGGTCTCACTCTTATAACAACATCAAAATCCGATGAAGCCTATGCAAGGCAAGTTCTAGAACTCGAGTTTCCAATGCAAGTAACCTGCAGGCGATTGTGACGTCAAAAATATGCAAGTACTTGCAAAATGGAAACTCGCCTCAAGTCAATGACCTCAACTGACTTGCCATCAGACTCATGGTATAGCAAATCTAAATCCAACCAAATAACATCAAAAGCATAGTACTCTTGTATATCATAAACATCTACAGTGTTTAACTATGCACTTAATATATTAGATTTATATGAAAATAGCCGATAAATACTTCATAACCTGTATAATGTATATTTGTGTCGATAAACAATATTGCTGCATTGGTGTTAGGATTTCTATATTAAATTTTACTGAATATTAAAAGCTATTTACTGACGATAGTAATTTCATTCTATAAGTACTAGCAAATATAGCGATTGTATACAAAAGTCTCTATAACCACTACGATTCTAAAAGTATGAAGTCATTAGTTTGTTAATTCGAGGCATAGATATCTTGATTATTTATTTATTCAAAAATTTGCAAAAGTTATAACTCGCTTAATTTGTTTATATTGGGAATCTGTAAGTAATTTAATTTCTATCTTAAACTATTTAAATGACAGTGGCAGTTAATTAGAAAATTCCTATATCATGCTTTTAATTTCGTCCAATAATATTTTACCAGAATAAGTCTTGCTCTTTACTAAAATTAAATATACTATCATTATTATCAAGTTATATATCCCCGTTAGACCCCATTTTTACCCCTATATAAAAATATCAAGGAAAAGTATGTAATTTGTTTTGGATTAATAGCCCGAAACAGCGTGATCACTCGACAACTACTTCAGTAGAGAGCAACTACCCACACGAGGCGCTGGGCGCGCGACGCTACGCGACGCAAAGCGACACAATGCGATGTGACGCGAAGCGCCGCGCGCCCCGCGCGGCACACTACACGACACAACCCGACACTAACCACATCACGAAGCACGACATGCAATAATATAAACGCGATCCTAACACGCCTACTGATGGTGCTGCACGGGCGTCTGGCAGTACGGGCACTCGTCGGTGGTCGCCGAGCAGCCGTCGCACAGCACGTAGTGGTTGCAGGGCGCCAGCGTGACGCTGCGCGGCTGCTCCTCGCAGACCATGCACTTGGTGGCCGTCTCCAGGTACAGCACCTTCTCGATCTCCTCCAGGTCGGTGCGCGCCTGCGCCTGCAGCGTCTTGAGCGCGGGCAGCGGCAGCGAGCGCAGGTCGCGGCGCGGCGCGCGCGCCGCCTCCAGCTCGCGCCGCAGCGACAGCGCGTGCGCCAGCGCGTCGTCGCGCTGCCGCTCCGCCAGCGCCGCCTTGCGCGCCGCCTCGTCCGCCTCGCGCTGCCACGCCTCGCACGCCGAGCGCGCCTGCGCGATGCGCTCGTCCCAGCGCGCCGCCGCCGCGCGCGTCAGCACCAGCTCCTCGCGCAGCCGCGACAGCTCCGGCGACGCGCCGAACCCCTCGAACGCGCCCGCCTTCATCTGCGACCCGAACAGCCGCTCGGTGTCGTTCGTCGCGTAGCGCAGGAACGGCGCCATCGGCGAGCCGCCCTGCGGCGGGCTGAAGCCGCGCATCGCGGGCCGCGTCTGCGGGATCTTGACCGGCGCGGAGCCGCCGAGCAGCGCCTCGCCGTCGGACAGGTCGCGGTCGAGCGACGCGACGAGATTCAGGGGATCCTCCAGGTGCAAGTCGTCGAGCGCGTTGCCGACGACCTCCTGCAGCACGGTGGTGTCGAAGGCGGATGAGCGCTGCGCCCAGACGGACTGCTGCGGCTGCAGCTTGCGCTCCTCGGGCTCCCCGAAAGCTGGCAGCGGCATCAGCGCGCGGGGCTGCGAGCCGGGCGCGCGGCCGCCGCTGGAGCCGCCGCTGGAGGTGGAGGCGCATTCGGAGCCCTCGCCGCTGCCGTTAGTCTGCAGCAGCGCGGGTGACAAGGGTCGCATGCGCTCCAGATTTAACGCGTTCCCCAGCATACTCACGCTGTTGTCGTTTTTCTTGTCCGGAGGCAGAGCGGATGATAATAAATCGGCTAAATTTGTGCCGCATTCTAAAGGAGCGGCGAGCTCGCGTGCCGCTGACAGATCTTCAGCTGGAAAATAAACTTCATATTAATCGTTTGGTGTGACAGTGACTACAGTTGGTCCAAAAATACAGACAAAACAGACTCACGTTCAACATGCGCAAACGCGCAAAATAATCCTCTGGGGCAGTAGCCTGCTTGCTGCACATCGTTGCACTTGGTGGACTTATAAATCTCCGGGTGGAACTGCTGCTCGGTGCGGGTGTGGCAATAGCCGCACGCGTCGCCCGCCTCGCAATTACTGGGCTCACCCCACTCTTCACCGTGTTTCACATTGGGACATGGCGTACTACGGTATTTATATTTTCTTGGTGACCTACGTTTATCCTAAAAGAGAAAAAGTTATTAATTAACATATACATCTATATATATATATATTATATTATGCATATATGCAACTCTGTCAACATACTAAAGATAAATTAAAACAATAAATGTAACATATTTGCTGGAAGACTTCTTTAATAACAAAGATTTAAAAGATGTATACTTACTTTACTATTGTGATATTGCGGGCAAGCATACCCTTGTCTACATAACCTAGGTGGTCGTTTACACGGCTCTGTTTTATATGATGATAATACATAGGTTGTATCTGTAGACAAAAAAATATATTTTTAACACTTATGAAAAAGGATTTTTTTTGGGATCTAACTTACAATTCATTTCAGCAGAAGTATTATTATCTATATATATAATGAATGTATAGTCAATAAAACAGTAAAGCAAAAATTCATGTTTTGTTTAAATACAATATTATTCGAACTTATTAACAAACAACAAATTTATACTATTATAATTATTAAAAATACTCATCAAAAACAAAAACAACCTTTCATGTAGTTTTCTATCTGGATCTCTATAAAAAAAAGTGTATATAAAGCAAAAAACCTTCACTCAAACCAGAAATCTCAGAAACTATAAGTGCAAGAGGTCTTAAATTATGCATTGGAGTTCATTTTAGCATGTTAATCCTTACAAGGACAGGATTATGGAGAATTCCCACTAGATCAGGAATTAAAGGAGCATAGCCGTGGGGAAAAGTCAACAATTTATACAAACCTTGCCATTTTGGGTCCTCATTCATCAAATTCCTTTCTTTATCCAGTGCATTAGGTGCAGAGGAGTCCCCGTCTGCACCATCAGGGTTGTCCAGGGCTTGAAGCTCACGTACATCGAGTACAGGCGGCCGCAAGTCCGGCGCGCCGTGAGCGAAGGCGCAGTGAGCACCGTTCTTTGTGCAGAGCCCACGAGCGTCCGTATCGTGAACACACATGCATGTTTTGTAATAGCGCAAGTGATACCGACGCTCTGTGTCACCTGCTGTACGATGTAAGTATGGGCAGCTGCAAAATAATTGTAACATTATCTACAATAGATTAAGAGGTTTCATACAGCTCAGTGTATGCTGTATCATCGTAACGGAGCAATATATCTTTTGTAACTTAAATTTTTAAGTTCTAGCCTAGATACCCAACTCTAATGTTCCAACAATTTCTACCGAAAACATTTTATGTTAATTTATGTTGTGATGTTTCTACCTTGTTCAAAAAAAATTATATATAAGCAGCACAAACTCCTCTCATATAGTATTAGAATAGCAGGAATCAGTATAATTATACCTCTTTTTTAGTTTATTTTTAAATCCTTATATAAATTAAATACAAGAACAGTGTAACAAACTATATCAGAAAATAAATAAGTTTATTTATGGTATCAAACTGTTTTGCAGCCAATTTCGATTAGTTATCTGACTTTTTTACAAAGAGATAAAGAAATGCATTTACTCAGTTTTTTTAAGTACAAAAATAATTTTAAAGTAATCATTGAACAATTAGTGTATAATTGATTAAAAATAAGTATTAAGTACTTAGCAAGAGTTCCAAAGAACAAATTATTAAATCTAACATTGGTTTTTGTCTGGAACAATCTGATATTAATACATAATTAATTTGTTAGATTCTTCAAATGCATCTTGCAATTAGTTATCAACACAAAAGATAAAAAATAAAATAAAACAGTAATAATGAAGAAGATTAGAAGTTTGAATATATTTATATTTAACATCTGAATAAATAGGTGATGAAATTATAGTAGTAATTGATAAAAATATAATAATTGACTAAAATACTGTGTACACAAAAGAACAATGGACTCTACAACAGTATAAGGTGTTCAGATAGGCAAGCTTCTTCCAAACAAAACAACCTTCCTGTCATTATACACATCTGAATCGGTCGGGTTATACTCACTTTGCTAGTAAACAAAATATTTTTGCAAATTGGAACAGTTAACTAGAAATTTAATACACTTTTATGGTAGTTATTAAAACTCTATGAGTAATTTTTAATGGCCAAATATATATCTATGTTGGTTGTTTGTACAACTTAGCATTATTTACCAAGTAAAATATACTTACTCGTCACCATCCTCGCAGATACCTGACGTTTCATTATATTTCGTGCAATAGTTATCAGCGCTATAATTAAATGACCCATCTCTCTTTCTAACAGGTCTTCGTCTTCTCTGGTTATTAAAATGCCAGTGAAAACATGTGAAAGGCCTATGTTGAGTACATTTGTGTTGTAAGAACGACGGGCACTGCTCCACTCGAAATTCTTTTAGATATCTGTAACACACGAACGCGAAACTCAAAACAATGAACGCTACATCAAATAACATAAACACAGCACTCACTCTCACAAAATATAACTTCAAAAGTAAATTATTACTTGTAATGATTTGGTTTTTCTGTTTGAGCTGCCAACAAAGGTTTAGATTCCGACGGCATTTTGGAAAACTATTATTTGCGCCTCTTGCGTCGCGCAGGGCACGCTCACCGACAACCAATTAAAATTCAATATACGATCACGTGACACAAAATATTTTAGAAAGGCAAAAAATGTAAATACTATTCGAAATAATTCAAATGTCTTGTAAAACTACACCACATTTTAGATTAAAAAGGCCTTGAACTTAAAAATAATCCATGTTCAATCGAACCAAGCTTGAAGTTAGACAGAAAAATACATAAAAAAATGCTATGCTACCATTGACAGATCTGTCATGTACATGTTTTCTATTTGTCTCTTTTTTATTCCCTACTCATGCTCATGGTAGAAAGAGTAAAAAAGTAGGACGTTTATTTTTTATTATTTATTATTTACTTTGTTTTGTTCACTTTCATCTACAGTCGTAGTTTTATCTTAGAATAAGATATTAGCCAGATAATATATAGGGTTAAATCTAAATATAGGTATGTATAAAACCTGATATATTTTTAAAAATGTGTAGCTTGACTTGTGTACAACTTCTTGATCGCTATTTCCTGTTTCGATTGATTATTTAGTTTTATCACAAAATTTTAACGTTTTGGGTTTTTAATGATAATTTTATTTATATTTGAATAATCTTGATTATTAATCAGCTTTATTTAAAATCAATAAATAAGAAAAAAGTAAATTATATCTTAACACTGTCGCACTGCCACCTATACAATATACATAAATCTTTTCAGTTATAAAAAAACCTTCGATTAAATATATTTTTTCATATTTTTATTTGGTAGCAGTTTTTTTCTTATTATAGCAACAAAAATTTTGAAAATGGTCCTTGGCCAATCATATAAAATCTTGACTAAAAATGCATTATTAGGGAACCAATAGTAAGTTTAGAATTTTCGACCAATAATAGCAGTCGTAGCTCGAAGTTTTTGTCCAATCAGTATCAATTATAGTGGCGTCACCCATCGCCCGCCATTCTCTTCGACGCCATCTTGAGCATATGATCGTTGTGGTTGTTGTGAAACTCGACATAGTTTAATATTTTTAATTCGTAAAATTTCTTGAATTTGAATAAAAGGTGTGTTATTAGTTGTGGAATTGTGAGAGTTTTGTTACATCGTTGTGGTTGATCATAGTTTGATGTTTGTAAATTAATTTGGTGGGGGTATCTTACAACTTTTATTAGGTGTTTCAAATAATAAGCCTGGCCCTAATTGTTTTCTTACTTTTAGCTAAAAATGGCACGTACCAAGCAGACTGCCCGTAAATCTACTGGAGGTAAAGCTCCTCGTAAACAGTTGGCCACAAAGGCGGCACGGAAATCAGCACCAAGCACTGGCGGTGTCAAGAAGCCCCACCGTTACCGTCCTGGTACTGTGGCCCTCCGAGAAATCCGTCGTTACCAAAAATCTACTGAGTTGCTCATCCGTAAACTGCCATTCCAACGGTTGGTCAGAGAAATTGCCCAAGATTTCAAGACTGATCTGCGTTTCCAGTCTGCAGCCATTGGTGCCTTGCAGGTGTGTATATCTTACGATTGTATAACGTGTAAAAATATGAAAGAATTTGATGTTACATTTATTTATTCATTTGTATTAAATCTGATATATTAAAATTGCTATGTAACAATAATGTACAATATATGTTTGCTTGCAGGAAGCCAGTGAGGCCTACCTAGTGGGTCTCTTTGAAGACACTAACTTGTGTGCCATCCATGCCAAGCGTGTCACCATCATGCCTAAAGATATTCAACTGGCTCGGCGAATTCGTGGAGAGCGTGCTTAAGTTAGCTTTATTGTACTTTATTATAAATTATTCGTAATTCAAATAGATAATAATTCCATAACATTTTTATAACGTCTCATTTAATTCATATTATCATTGTAATCATTATTGTAAGGAGACAGCAGAACTGATTTTTTTAATTAAATGTGTTCTTTAGTAAGATTGGCTATGCATTTGCATAGGATGCTGTAGTTTTGTCTTCACTAATTTTTTTAGGTTATTTCTAAAGCGGCAGTGTCCCATGTAAGGACATAGTTGTACTTTATGACTTGTGGTATGAATTATGTCTAGGTAGTGTAATAGGCATCGTTGTCAGACCACATGTGTGAGAATTCTGTATAAGAAGTTTTGTGCACTCAAATATATGTGTATTGATAATTGGTGTTAAATAAATAAAATCTAGAGTACCTATTCAATCTTTTATTTTTTTTTTATGACAGAGGGAGGCAAACGAGCAGGCGGGTCACGTAATAGTTGTAGTACCACACATATATACTTTAAAAGTATAAGATGAGTTAGCTTTGTCCTAAACTACAAAGCTAGTGTTTTGTAAATTATAAGAGCTAGGTACTTGTGTTTGATCAAACTATGTTAAATGCCCTAAAAATTTGGTACCTTTGTATGCTAGACTTGGTTACCCTAATGATCATCAATAATAGTACATATGTGGATAAACTAAGTACAAGTTAAATGTTCTATTAGAAATTCTATCAGTTTCAACATTTCATTCTCTATTGCCTTAGGTCATAACTTGTAATAATATTGTGATTGTGAAACAAAAATTTGTTACATCATTCCTATTGTAAGAAATTAAAAGGTTTAGATAATAAATAATGATTTATTAGCAATCTACAATCACAACATATTGCTACTTATTTTACTACAGCCTTGGCTTCTTCTTCTTCAATTTCTTTTAGCCTTCGCTCAATATCAGTAGTGTCTTTACCATGTTCTTTATTGAATTTGTATGACTGTATTAGTTGTTCCTTCTCCAAGCCTTGTATTCTATCATACAATGTTTTATTGAATTCAAGATCGAAGTCATTTTCCTCCCGAAAAATACAGAAATATATAAGAAAAACTGACAAACTGATTGCTATTGAATATGGCTGGTACCAAGGCATGTTATCTGTCTTCCTGAATACGGGTACAGCAGTTTTTTGTGCTGCAGGACTTGTCGTGAACTTGATCGGTACATTTTCATCAACTTCAATTTTTTTAGTACAGTAATTTCTATTAAGTCTATTTAAGCGCAAACATGTCCTGAAAAATAAATTTTAATCATAACAAGGACTTAAACATCATAAATTATGTCATAAAGTTGTGAAATATGGCAATGTTTTCTTATTAAATTACATCAGTCTGTTAATATGTTAATATAAAAAATTATCTTCCTTCTTTTCAAGAAACTGATGTAATTTTTGTAGGTTGTAAGACAGTACGAGTGCTTTCGGAAGTAGCAAGAGCAGTAGGTAGTTGAAGACTTGTAAACAATATAAACAGGAGTGTACAGAAATTCTCAATATTCTTCTTTAAATTTGATCGCAGAAACTCGAAATCATCACTTTGTCCCATTCCACTGTCTATCCCTACGTACAGATCTTTAGAAATACACAACGGATTTTGATACGGTTTTT
>JADGIL010019400.1:0-17261 GCA_020352625.1 Cactoblastis cactorum
TTTTCCCCGACCTAATAAAACAAATCTTATTCAGTTGGTAATCGAGTCTCATACAAATGGTTCTATGGAGTTTACACGGGTGGACTAAAGCCGAATCAAATAAATGTCATTTACATGAGGTTCCGTGCTCCACCTTAGGACATCATTGTTGCTTCCCATCAGGCGGGTCAAGCGACCCAAGTCAAAAAAAATCATCTAGGCTGCAGGTGATTAAATTCGAAAGTCCCAAATTAGACCGAATTTCTAATTCTAAAAAAAAAGTAGTCTAAAATAAACAATGTTACTAAGTTGCAAGCAATCGCTCACTGTATGAAGTAGTTTTTCGATGTACTAAATATATAAATGTCTGTTCTGCTCAACGTTTTTATAGATTATGACCTGCCGCTTGCGGTATCAGTCGCTCATGTAAATGGGGTAAGGATGCGGCTTTGTGAAGCAATTTGTAAAGTGTACAGCGGAAATGACCCGTGTAAACGTCGCCTTAGTTTGAAATCAATTTTAAAATTCATATTTTCGTCTTTGTAGGATTATTTTATTTACAAATAAAATAGTTCTTCGAAATTATCATATTATTTTGTTTTATTCCTGTGTAAAAACATATTATTAGTATGTATTCTTATAAAATAAACTACACTTACTTGTATAATTTGCCGAGATTATAGTGAGCATTAACATGATGCTTGTTAAACTTAATGGCTTGCAAGAAGTGATATTCGGCGTTGTCTGACCCTGTCACCAGGGTACCCATGTTATTGTGTGCACTGGCGTAACTAGGCCACAACCTGTGTAAACAAATTCTATGTCAATAACTAGCTATGCCTCGCAAGTTTGCTTCTGTGGGGAATTTGAGATACTATAAATGCCAAGGGTGTTTCCGTTTGTTGTTAGCAATGATGAGACTAAGCCCGCAAGGCTATCTAAAAAAGTAGATCACGTGTGGTTACTAGTATGTATATCACTAGCTCTAAATATTGCTCCTAGTAACAAAGATTTCTTAATAATCTTCCTCTTGCAATCAGACATAATTAATTATGAATGAGCTTTGGGAGTTCAAGTGAATAATCAAATTATTGTTAATTATTAAATAAATAAATATAAACAAGGTAATAGAAGTGTCAAATACCTTCATATTAATTTTAAAAATGTCACTTGGAAAGAACATTAAGACCTAAGATTTCAATCTACATTGAACAATGAAAGTCATTAATTATTAAAACCGTTTTGGTGAATTTTCACATAATAATGTGTTATATTTCTCTGTAGTTAAAGTTAATAATGTCAGTTGCGTGTGGAATATACAAACCCTGTTCGAACGAGTAACATTCAGTCTGAAACAATTATACATAGAAGTAGTCACAAAATTAATATCCAAGTTTTAATACTTGTTTCAATGTGAAAACTTTAGTAATGTTTACAAGTAAGAACTTCTAAAGTGTTAAAGTAAGAAAGGTAAGTCTACATGATTAATGCTTAAAGGCTGGTATTTGATTGAGCAACATACTAACTTAACTACTTAACAAAAATACTATTTGCACAACTTATCATTCAATCAGTGCTGTTTAGTTGTTCAAATAAAAGTAGGTCATTTCAGGTATAGATGTATACATCTATACCTGAAATTAGCTACTTTTATATAAGTATAAAAAATGATAAACTGAGCAACTATATATAGTTGCTCAGTTTATTATTTCTTATACTTAAGTCTAATTCTGATTCTTAAGTATTTATCTGACACATACATCACGTATTCATTATGCTTATTCTTTATCATCATATCAACTGAATACAATAAAACTTCATACTCAGCCATTTGTATAATTCAGCATCAGAAACAATTTTAAAATATTTTAACAGATTTATATTAAGTAGACCTAACCTGTATATCATTATAAGTGAAACTGTAGTTTTTACGAGAAAAAAGTTATTTAACCAAACCTTCTATATTAGTTCCCAAATTCTGTAGGATAGTAGATCAAATTTTAAATATAGATTTATCAGTTAAACATTATTATTCAACAAAAATATTTGTTTTATTTACACAATGTAGCCGTATATTTGAGTAATGTGCGGTTTCCATAAATACGAAGTACATTAAAACTGTACATGTTCTGACTATCGTGTGTACTCAGTAAAATATATTGTAATAAATTTTATAGGTATTTAATGAAACGAATAAAATATATAACACAAACCTAATTTTGCTTCAACAGATTGTAATTTCAGTTATTGTGTAAACAATGTTACTTCCTGTAAATAGTATAAATGGGAAAGTTTGCATGATATATTCGGTACTGAATCACACAAAATCTAATAAGGATAGTTTCTAACGAAATTTGGTATACCAAATTCGCATATATGTATAAGGTTATTTTTTTTTCAAAATAATACAAAATACTTTGGGCGCAGCTAGATATATGTAAATCGTGTAAAGAAAAGAACAAATTAAGTAAAACGAATACAATGAATATTTTCCATAGACTTCACATCACGAGGACTACGCAAGTATTTTTGTGTGTCAAATTAATGTAAGTAATACTTTCGTTTAATGCTGATGATTTAGATTTTATTGGTGTCAAAAAATTCTTATTGTGTCATACTCGTATTGAATTCATAGCTGTGAATATAAGGGAAATAAAGCTAAATTATTCATGTGAATTTAGTGTAAGTACGTAACAAAATAATGGCACGCTTGGTTGTACAGACGCTATATAAGTAATATAAATTAATATAAAAACTTCAACGCTGAAATTATGTAAGATTTACTTGGTACAACTCTGTGATAGTTTCATACCTCAGTGCTTCTTTGTAATGTTTGATAGCGCTCTCTTGCTGCTCGGTCTCTCGCAGAAAGTTTCCAAAGTTGTAGTGCAGTTTAGCGTTTTGCGGCAAAGTCACTAAATCCGCCCTGGAACAAAACACATTTGGAGGTAATTTACGCGAACGCGCCGCTGTTAAACTTGGCCGTCCACTGCCAAGCAAAATATGGGGAAAAAGTTTTGTAATAATTTCTTTTTGACCATTTAATAAATGTGAAGATTGTGATGATTTTTTATTCTTTAACAAACATATTTTGGAATGCAATATATTATTTTAATACTAAATTAACTGCCATGGGAGACGAGTTCCGGGGGTGAAATTAGGCAGTTTTAAAGCAAATTCTTGAGTAAATTCTGTAAAGCAAGTTTGTTTGTTTTTTACATTTAAAAGTGATATTAATATATGTTTTATAAACATATAGAGCCATGCATACTGTCAATACTTAGCAAGTGTTAATTATATTAGTTTACAAAATTAAGAAAAAGGCACATGGCAGTCTAGGAACAATAAAATATCTTTAAAACCTTGCCCAAACAAATCAATTCTTCCAATAAGTAAATATTATAGTATAGCTCGCAATACTCTTTCAACTTTAGGAATATTTCCAAGGTTTCTAAGGTGTAAATCGCACCGTTTTATGTCATGTTAATACATTTCCTTGTGTTATGAATGCCGGCATTTTGTAATTTGATACCCAGCGGGGGACTGTTTTATTTTAAATCGTTTGCTACCCGCGTGATGGACGCTTTGTATGAAATATAAAAAGAATCGTGTTATACGAGCTTATTTATGAAATATTAATAACCCTTCTCAAGAAAATTTCTGTTGAAGAAGGTCGTTTCTGTAATCGACGTTTCTCGAAACTAGGATTTACAGGCTTAGATTCACTTTTCATAAAAATAACACTGGTTTGGTTTGGGAAAATGAATTGTTCTCGTTGACCTCGGGTTAGTTACAATGGTTATTGGACATAGTCATATATCATACAAAACTTTAATTCATAGTGTGTGTGTAATCCTTATGGCGGGCAATTACTCGTACTCCACACTCGTCATGATTAGGTGAATTGGTTTAGTTTTTATAAGAAACTAGCGACCCTCTCTGAAATTATTTACCTTGATACAATGGATTTTAATATATATATTATTGCTACAGTATTGGAATATCTACAACACTAATAGTTACGTCTATCGACCAATAAATAATTTTTGATGAACTAATTTTCGTTATACTTTCATCGTAATGGTTTAGTGTATCAAAGCTTCCTAAAGCAGTATCTAGCTTTAGGTTAATTTAGAATGGTTTATAACGTCCATATAAAAGCCATGCCGTAAGGCAATAAGAGTTCCATTGAAAACTGATGAAATTGCATCATAAAAGACCAAGCCATTTATTATTGGCCATATTTCGTTTTTTAATGGTTGTTCAATATTTCTATAATAACTGCTTTATGAGACTTGGAATAGGTTCAATCATACTTAAAACTTCAGAGCAACAGAAATATTTTGGACTCACGAGTCGCACTCACGCACGAACGGTTTCGTATCATTATCTATAAAACTTTCAAATATTTAATTTATTCTGATAAGTCGATCAAGATTTAGTCGTTGTTATAACGGCAATAAAAATACATTATCTGTACAAATGTTATCTTCCTAGCTAAGACGGTTCATGAGATATACATATCTTGGTGTCAAACAAACAAATAGCAGACGTAAAAGCGGAGTATTTCTAATAGGATTCGGTTTTAACCCTTTAGTCTTTATTTTTTATTTTACTCATTGTTATTATTATTTTTTTGTTATTATAATATTTGTCTAGCCCTGCAGGCTTGTAGGGACAGCTACCTAAGTTTCTTTCGGCGTGTTCTTCTCAGTAGTCGTTCCGAATCGCTGATAGTTTGTAGCTCTGCAATTAATTAATAAATAGAAAAATAAAGGATCAAAATTGGCGACATTTGGCGTATTCAATTTTTGTTTTGATTTTAATCTTTGGGTAAAGAATCCTGAAAAATCAAATAATAGATCTAATATTTTTCTTAAAATATTACCTAAGAAGTGTGGCGCGGTCCCTCCAATCAGCGTTTCTCTTGTAAGTTCTTGCTACTCCACTAGCGGCTAATACCGCCAGGCCGACGATCAGGCACACCTTGGTACCAGGTTTGGAGTACCACATCAGCTGGACCCCGTACGCGGTGATTATCACACTTCCCACACTGACGGAAAGATGCTTGAAATAAATTACCATGATACAGGAGCAAAAATTTCTTTTTTAATAAATCAAATGCTTTGATTAACAATAAAAAACTAGATTAACTAGTGTTTACACGGCTAACTCACGTTAATTTTAGTGTGCTCTGTTCAATGCACAAGGAACAGCGGCGTCGCGACGTTCCTAGTACTCGCCCTGAAGATGGCCTTTGGAATAGGCTGAAACGGTCGTCGGCGTTACCGACTAAAATTAACGTGAGTTAGCCGTGTAAACACTAATTATGTCATCTCGCATAACTTTCAATGATATAACTAGATTAACGTCAAAAAACGTCCTCACTTCAAGAAAAATTACAATTGTCATGATTATTTCGACCAAGTTCTATTTCTAGAATCGTGTATTAGAAAATAAGTCTCAATGTGTGCAAATTGAACCGTGTCACACTAACAGGACTAGTTGCTCATTTAATGTCATTTACAAGCGATGAGCAGTATCTTGCCGAGGACACATTTTAGCTGGATCGTGATTCTAGTTGTTTATCGGACGTCGATGGCACAGACAAACCAACTTATTTATTTCGTCCATGGTCGATGGACAAATGATAATCCTTTAATATAACCAATGATCGAAGAATATAACAAGATATTGTACTGTTACTTATAATAGTAGATAAAACAAATATACACTTCATGTGAATTATTAAAAAATAAGATAAACAAAATATACTGAAAAACAAAACATATGACTATTAATTTCCACTTCCTATGATACTTACTTACTCTCATGCTCCTTCTATACTAATTCCTACACTGCTCTATGACATAGTGTACCTGGGTATATAGAGGACGCGCTCTGCAATCACAAAACCGACAGTCACCAGCAGATTACTGGCAGGCACGAAAGGTATCACCAGAAGTAGCAGTCCAATCACAGCTGGAGTATGGCGCTGCACCTGTACACAATAATAGTATATTATTCTGGTCCGAGTGTCGTTTTACTAACATTATGTATATCAAAGAATTATTTATCTCAGATTACAATTGATCAGGAATAAAAAAAGAGAAACCTTTTAATATAAATAAAATATAATTGGATTATTCCTCCCCGTTATTAACTTACAAAGGCATATTAAAACAATCGTTTTTTTTTCAGATTACGATTGATCAATATTAAAAAATAGAGAAAACTAATACTATCCACGGTTATTATTTAGCAGTAACCTTTACGAGTTTGTTAAGGTCATTGGTTTTTACACAAATGAAAGACTACTTATTATCATTAATATTAACGATTCATCGAATCTACTAATGGAATAAGGGTATTTCTATTATCGTTCGTAAAAAATCAAACTAACAATATTTACAAAATGACTATGCTAAGATTTATTAAAACTTCTCAGACATACAAATTAAATTTGCCCTTCATCATAACGAGACAAACATAAATAATATAAATCTCGTTGAGTCTTCATTGAATTTGGTCAAAATGAAAATTTAAATAAAAGATCATTTCATCTAATAAATAAGGGGTATTATAGTTGAGGATTCTGTTTATTTTCATGAGTTATTTAAAAAAAACATTATATTTGGAATGAAGCAGACGGTTTTATTATTAAATGTTCAATATTGCTAAATATTTATTTTACAAATCCTTCATTGACTCTGAAATCCAAAATATTATTGACAGTACTAGATCACGAGTTGACGCATTGGTCAGTACCGTTGTTTGACCATATCGGAGGGAAATAAAGTTAAAGTCAAATCCCCGTTGAATGCCTGCAAGATAATTGAAAAGCAGACATACTGACATATATTTATTTTACTTCAAAAGCATAACCCGTCATCTCCACCATAGTAGGTCCAAAATATACCCACCTCCAAATCAGCAATACATCGGTAACAGAGCAGCATCAGTGCTCCAAAAGCAGCACAAGTGAGCAAATTTCGGGGGTCCCAGCCGCTGGCTATTAGGGGCACAGACCCCATCTGCCAGTCATGGCTCAGGGTCCAGGGACATAGTAACAACCACCAGTTAAACGCCGCCAGGTAGCAGAAAGTCATCAATCTGGGGACAAGTTGTTTTAAATAATTTACGAACATTACTGATTAAGGGTAATTTATTTTACAATATTCGCGAGAAAAGAAGCTTTTTTCCGCTCCAAGGCAAGGTTTACAACATAGGGTTTTTCTCGTAAATGTAGGGCTAGTAACTTGTCACTATATCTGAATCTCCGTTCCGTCATTACGCTCACAATTATTTAAGCGAAGTTTTTGAATTTTGAACTCTTATTTAAGTCTACCCCGTAAGATATAAATATGAGATACTGAATCTGTAAGGTAGGGTAATTCTACATACAATCTCAAGTTTGTACATAAACAATAAGATATGACAAACAATATATTTATACATATTTTAATGTGTCATTTTTGACTACTTGGAAAAGAGCTGAAAGCAGAGAATATTTCCCAACAATTATTTAACATTTAGCTTTCAGTTCCTAATGACCGAGTGTGGTTAGCGCCGTATAAGCGCCGCGCCACCTATTTGCATTCGTAATTTTGCTATACCACAATGTACCGCATGTCATGGTAATGCTGTACATTGGTGTTGCAGTAATTGCAACATGGGATGCACTCGAAATAATTATTTTATCGATTATAGAGACTAAGAAAAAAATATCTCCTACAATCTAAGGAGACAAACTGTTAGTATATTACTATACTTCACAAAAAAATTACCAGATCTTCAGGTTTGGGCGTTAACATATCAGATTAAAAATATGTACTCGTTCTTATTCTTATATATAAAAATAATAATAATAACATATATATATAAAATGTTACTTCGAGACTTGTGTTATGGGATACTTACTCAACGAAACTATTTTTTTATACATATAGAAGTTTACAAATACATAGAAGTAAAAGTTAAAAAAACGCGAGCCTTTTACAAGCTTCTAAAAAACCTCCATTAAAATCTTTGCTGTATATATGTATATACAGCAGTGTTAAATACTTTAAAAACGTGCATACTAAATTCAGTGTTATATTGATTTACTTACACATAACTCTACTACCGTTTGCATGTCCGTCTGTCATTAAAAAAAGCAAACGATAGACAATTTTGAATCACACGATTTTGAACTCATCAGTCTAATGGTTTTTTAGTCATAAATAATTTACTATAGCGATGTTTTCTCTGATAAATGTCACGCAAATGGGTCAGTCAATCTTTCTGGTCAATCTGAACAGTTGATCTTTATTGTATCCAATTGCTGAAATCACAAAATCCTTTTATGTTCGTGGAACGAGTTTTGTAGCATAATGACCTTATAATTACTGGTCTTTTTTTTTATATAATTATAGTTTATTGTATTGAAATACAATAAACAAAGCTTTTTGGTAAACTTTAGTGCCAACGCACTACTTTAATTACGTAAATAATAGTGCACCATAGCTGGACTACAATGAAATAAAAACATAGTTTTAGTTAGTAGATTATTTGAATTGAATGGAGTCATCGCGTTACATACATGCCTCCCATGTTATTCTAAGAGAGATAGAAAAACGTAGAATATGTTATAGAAGTCAGTCAAGAAAAAACGCTCTTCATAGATTTATGGGTCATCAAAATGTCATTTATCTCAATCTCCATTCCAATAAGCCCAACATTCAACTTAGCATGGTCAGGACTAACGCCTTAGCTCTGTCTGCCACGTAAATGATGTAGACGTGATACTTTATTTATCAAGTAATTATTCCTGATGTCTTAATTATGTAATTGTTATTGATTCATTGATTGTCATGGCTGGACAGATTAATTTAATTGGTCTATATGGAACGACTTTATGCGAAGACCAGCCGTGTGTTTTTTTAGTTTTTGTGTACAATAAAGATATTACACCTTTTATGTAACTACATTTTGTGCAAATAAATTATATTGATTGATTGATACAAACATGATAATGGTCTTGACACCACTTCAGTTGTAACATGAAAATTCTGAGAGTATGCATCGTACCATATAGCTATGCTGATTGGATATACTGATGGAATACTGTCAATGTAAACGAAGCCGATCTCTTAAATTTACGACTGTGTAATTGGTTGTTTCCGACATGTCAACACATCAGTCAAATGTCATTATGATGGCTGACAAACACACCACACAGCACCTGTTGAGCCGCGCGAGAAGATAAATCGACAAATCATGGCAATAATGAACGATTACAATGTGTGTTGCCTAATATTAGTGCACTTTTATTGTTAACTAGCGTTACCATGCAATTTGCCCTTTAGTTTTTGAAGCCTTTTTTTACATGTGTGTCTGTTTGAATCCAGTTTAAAAAATGTATTACACCAACGCATGTTTTTTTAAATGGCCTGTTAATTCCAGAAATTTCAGAGAACGCCATTCATTAAAACATAAAAAAATAATGAGAATCGAATGAAGAATTTCATCGAATAAAACATAAAAATAAATTAGCTGTTAATCAAATGTCGATTTTCTGTGTTTGTATGCTACTTCCTCAGATAATATATAATAATAACATTCTTTATTCTTTCAGAAATCATCTTACGTCAGCAATAAGTCTTGTTAATATCTCAGATAAGCAAACATGAATTTCCGAGCGTCATCCCGGTTGCATCCTCAGC
This sequence comes from Cactoblastis cactorum, assembly GCA_020352625.1. Taxonomy (NCBI): domain Eukaryota; kingdom Metazoa; phylum Arthropoda; class Insecta; order Lepidoptera; family Pyralidae; genus Cactoblastis; species Cactoblastis cactorum. The sequence goes on from JADGIL010019400.1 coordinate 9,684, forward strand.
AGTGACGCTTCAGATCCCGGGGTCCGCTACCGATAAACTAGGAGATTCGGTGAGGTTACTGGTTTTTAGAGCCATTACCCTCTAACAACTGCAACTCAAAGGGTAAACCAGAACCAATCCTAGGATAGGTTAATATGTAAACGCTAGAAGTCGTTGGGAACCCACAGCTTAACGTGCCTTCTGAAGCACGGAATCATCTTTTTTTTCGGATAATCAAGTTATTCAAGACTTAAACATTCTAACTAGACTAGAAACACCTTTTTTACAAAGCTACATCCTGTAGGATTCGAACCCGGATCACAAGGCATACGCTTCGACCTCTGGACCACAGAGGTACTCTGTACATTTTACCAGTGGCCACAATGAATACAGATAATATTCTAAAGATCTTTGTTCTAAGGCTAAATTAAATTAGAAAAAATAGTAACATTAGTTACCTAACAAAAAAGCTAGGATGAAAGGCGGCAGGGTTGTCTTGCGGTGAAAAGGTAGGCCATGTGCCCTGCAGTAGTGCCAACCGCAGGCAAATTAGAAGAGCTAGCGACACCACCACCTTTATACTCCTTATCGACAGCCCTGTGCATTTCTTCTCAATCTTCAACGAGCATAAAGACCTGAAGGAAACAAAATCAGATTAAAATAGGTCTAATTTTCAAAAATCCTTTGAAAGTAATTCCAGATAATTAAATGACTAGCAGAGCTAGTCCAAACTTCTGTGTAAATTTTGATAAAAAACCTTTTATTTAGGCGGCGCCAAATTTCATCAAAATCATATTTACGCAATTACGCCTTACAATCATCGACCTTACAATATTAGTTGGATAGGAATTTATGTACTTCCAGTATTAATTATAGTTTGCGGGTATGTATCATATCAATCAAATTCAGAATTTCAATCTAAATACCGGCATCTGACACGTTATTATCCAATTACAATTAGAGGTATTCTGAAATATGATAACCTATGATAATTGAAATAATTCCAGTACGAACATGAGTATAATTAATTCTAAAAATAACCATTTATTATACATGCTGGCCCGGAAGCAAAAGAAAAATAATAATTTAAGCGATTTATCTGCCTATGTAGATTAAAAAATAATTAAGCCTCATGGCAAGCTTATGGCATAATCAGGACCCAAACTGCTTGAGTTACTTTCGGTACATCTTCTCAGCAGTGATCGTATAGGTCTTATTTCTGAATAAATATTTTGATTTGATTGTAAAATAAATTAGGGAAAAGGGCTTGAAGTGGGGGATTCTTCTCACAGGCGATGATCTAGTAACCTGTCATTATATCTGAATGGCCTTTAAATGTCACCATTCAAAGCGTGACCTTCGAGTTTCACAACTCGAAGTTCTGTTTACCCCGTTAGGTATAAAGACGTGACGTATCTATAGTAATTTTATGTATATTGTTACGGCTAATACGCGAAATGCGGTTACATTTACACCTAATTCTAGAACCTAACCTATGTTCCCGGCTTCACCAAGTTGTACCCGGCTAGAACTACGTTTATCCGCACTTCACCTATACCCTATAACGCATATTATATATATCTTCACCGGGATGAATAGTTGTATGAAGCCACTACTAGTAGTGGTATGGAGCCATTACTTGTAATGGTGTGGAGTCAACTCCAGGCTTCTTTTTAGCCTGTAGCACGAATGGGCCGGCTCGTCCGGGGAAGTACCACACTCCCACAGAAGACCGACGCCTGAATGGCGGTTATCAGCCGTCATGCTCCGTTCGGTGAGTGGGAGAGCCGGGGGCCGCCCAACTTCCCCAAATGGGGAGGGCGGAGAAGTTGGGCCCCCGGCTTTTTACAGGCCGGCAACGCTTCTGTAACCCCGCGGTTGTTGCAGTTGTTTATGGGCGGCGGTGATCACTTAACATCTCATGACCCGCCTGCTCGTTTGCCTCCCTCAGACATAAAAACAAAAAAAAAAAATCCTGCTTGTTTTTTAAATATGTCTCGCCATCTAATTGTCGGTCTTCCTACGCTTCTTTTGCAATCACGGGGTATCCATTCTGTGATTTTTTGTCTGAGATTTTAACGCCAAACATGCTTCTCTCTATTCTCAATCAAATCAGTAGAAATTAATAAAATCTCGTTTTGCTACGTTATGTGAAAAAATGGGCTATAATACATAGAGGTATACTATATCTCTACAATTTACTGATTTCTTTAATGTTTTTAGAACCTGCTTACTTGATTATTTATATTTGCTTAGTTTTATTTGCATACTAGTAAAATAAATAAATAATAGTTTAAAAATATTTAAAATTTTAATTCAAAATAGCGTACAAACGTCTCCTCTCCATGTGTTTCTTCCTCGTCATAGCGTTGGAATTCATTATATTTTTTGATCTTAGTTTCCATGCCCGCTGAAGCCCGCACTTTGTTTACTAAGTATCATGTGTTTGACATAATTCATGAAATTCTAGTATCGTGTGTGTCATGCTGAAAGAAATAAATAAAACTATATTTGGAAAAAGTCATGGAGGTAGTATGTACATGTAGTATAGACTAACAATAACAGAAGAGAGCACTTACCAAACGCTAACAAAAACTGAAGTGGGATTTGAACCCACTATCTCCAGATCACAAGGTATTTTCCTTTTTCAAGAGGTTGAAGTATATTGTTTTTTTATTGATTTTCTTTATTCAGTTAGCTCAATATGGTCGTACGTGGTATAAAGTTAGTCTTCTGTGAGTGGTACGGTGTAGAAATACTACAGCGAGTATTAACATGGGACACTCCCCGTGATAGATTTGGTAGAAAAGGCACAGAAATGCAACATCTCTGCGCAGCGACAGATTGTACTTGGGTGAAATTAACGAAAGTGCGCTGCCAGTGGTTATAATTTTTAGTTCCGTTTCAGCCCATGACTGCCAGACTCTACATAATAATTTATTAACATCTCTTTTTGATAAACAAATGTAAACTATTAATTTATTATATAGCAGCACTAGGAACACAGGCAAGGGAAGCGGGAAACAAGATAAACAAAAGCAGTACAATCGAAAGAAAGTATAATGACGATGACTATAATGAGATTACAATTAGAGTGCGGGGAGGAGATAAGAGACTACCGTAATTGAAATTTATTTGTAACAATATAAATTTGCTACAATTGAATACACGAATAGCATATAGCTTGATTGAGCTTTAGATGTTTATTCATCGGTGACGTGAAAAAGTACATGTGAAGGTCTCATTTCTGAATATTTTGATTATGATTTCGACCGTTCACTCCCTTCAGACTGACATACTTCGTCAAATAACAGCCGTATAATACCGGTGTAGGTTTTCTAGGCGACTGTATTTTCCTAGTCCCAGCATACGTAGGCTGTGGTAAAAACCACACTCTGCGAAATGAAAACGAGCATCGAATTTCGTAATCAAGTTTTAAGCGTGTTTTAGGCAAAACGTAAATAATGACGTCGTCATCTATTGTTGAACTTTATAAATTCAGTCAGCAGTCAAAGTATAGAAATTATTCAATTTAGTTACTCTTAACACCATCTATGAGCGAGGGGCGGAAATGTATATTGTGCTACAATTAAATTTAAGTTCAGCTTTTTAATTAATTTAAGTATATTTATAGGTATTAAAATGTGTTTTAAATAAACTGTTTAATTTACATGTATTTTAAATTATTACATGTATTATTTTACATATATTTAAAAAAAATATATTAGTGAAATATGTTAAGCTTCACCGCAAGACCAAAAGAGCAAATGACACTTGTCGTTTTAGAGGAATGTTTTGTTCCAAAATGAGGCAAACAAAATTATACAACCGACTTGTATTTAGGTTTCTATTTAAAGTGAAACAGGAAAATAACAAGCCGACAGAGATATTACCAACAGGGTTTAAACTATCTCTAGCACCGTGATTCCCCGTGAGTGCGCAATCCTGTTATTGTTCTAGATCCATACATATCAGGTCAGGTATGAAAAATATTATAAATAATAGTAAGAAATATAATTGTACAATTATTAGAATAGAATGTGATAAAAACATAAAAGTAACAACAGCTTAAAAATTTGTAATATGTTTGTTTATAGAACCTATGTAAAATATATTTTGTGTTAATACATAATTATATCACCTATTTAGGGTTCTGTACGAAAATACGATGTCTGTTTGTCACCAGACCTTATCTCATAAACCGTGACAGCTAGACAGATGAAATTTTCATGATAATGTAAATATTTATCTTGCCGCTATTGCAACAAAATTGGTAATAGTACTGGTACTAAAAACTGAATTAAGTAGATGTTGCATCGTTATGGCGTCGCCTGTCCAATCGTTTCTTTAGCAACTTTTGTATGTTCCAGAATATCTCTGCAAATTTATTTTTAAGGTTTTGTGGTCTCGTTAGTGCTAAGTTTCTGAAAGCTCTTGGAATATTGTATCTTAAGTTGTTTTTTATTTGTGGAAATCTATAAATACCTGACTAATAAATAAATGTTACTATTCTGTAAAAAAGATGTTGGCTTTCTTGGAAAATAAATAACGAAGGTCATCACATAGTTGCGGTGCGGTGAAGACGGTGTAGACCGAGTGTATGCAGCACCGCCTCTGTTCGTAACACGAGCGGGCCCCGCCAGCGCCGCAGAGCCGCCGCGGCCCGGGGTTCACCACAGAAATTCTCACATTTCTTTTTCATAGCCAACACACAGTCGGCGCGGAAAAGGTGTAGACGAGCGTGCCTTCTCTCCAGAGGATACGACGAACACACACCGCCGAGGCACGCCAGCGGGAAATGTTTGTGAAGCGCTAGAACCCTGTCGGTTTCGTGGAATGATTTCAGCAGGTATTGCTTAGACTTAGTAAAGTTGAGCGCGCGGTACAAATGTATGAATCCCGCCAGGTCCTCCTTCCAGTTGTTCTCGCGTTGCAGAGTGTCTAAGTAATCCAAGTTCGTAACATAGTAGGTCGTCCGCGGTGGCTTGTCAGGTGCTGGCTTCGACAGCGGCAATATGCGTTCCATCAACGCACTCCAATCTGCATCCTCTAACGGCACGATCACCTCATCGATGTCGAGGAGCACCAGCCAGCGATATTCGTACATGTGCCGGTACAGGCAGTCGTTGTAAGATATCAACTCTATTTGACGTTTGTACATAGTCTTTTTCTTGAAATATATTAACTGCACGTTAGGTTGGACGCTCGGCAGCGAGATGGGTGCGACGGTAATCGTATTTTGATTCGTGTAATAGTCTAACACTTTCCTAATGTTTTGATGCACTTGTTGTTCGTAAAAGAACACTTTATCTGCGCCCATGATTTTAATGAGTTCTATCCATTCGACCAGTCGGACGGACCAGTCTTCGAGCAACAAGTCAAGTCCTTTAACACAGACCGCAAACTTTTTGCGGCTAACTGCAGCATCAGGGCGGTCGTAATGCACGCGTAGGTTGTTGGTAGCGCGATCACAGGCGTTCTCCACGATGGACACCGAGGCGGGCACCAGGTGCTTTACCGCTTCTGGCAAAACGCACGCCATAAGATAAGGTTGTATTAGTTGGTCGTGGTAATTGTCCCACTTGTTATACCACAGATGTTTATACTCAAGGTTGGGGACTATTACAGCTTCGATACGCTCCTCGAACCAGAGCTGGCAGTACGTCACGATTTTCGGCTCGACGTGGTTACTGATGGCGAGCACTCTAACAACAGGCCCAATGTGCGACGTGTTGCGTACATCCAGGTATGCGCCATAAAAGTGAAATACGCCTCGGCTCGAGTAAAAGCTTTGCCAGTACGTGTCGATAGTGAGTTCATAAATCGAAGGGTAGAACGCGCAGTTTCCTGTTTGAAAGATTTTATATTTTTTTTCATTTTGTTCATTCCAGTAGGAGTAAGGCAACGAGGGCAGTCGACGCTTAAAATCAGCGCGAATCTCGCCCTCGGAGATGACGCGGCTATCAGTTCTGAGGAGCAGCTCTTGGGATGTAAATGTGGGCGCAGAGGAAGCGGCGGGCAACGAGCGCGCGGGCAGCGAGCGCGCGGGCAGCAGCGGCCGGGATTCGAGTGCCGACTGCCCTCGCGTCAGCGTCAACGCCACAAGCGCGCCCAAGCCTAGCAGCGCGCCCAGCCAACGCAAGCACCGCTTTAATATTTCCTGGAAGTAAGTATTGTATTAATAGGATTTTTTTTTAATAAAATTTGCTCCGTATGTGGAAAGGCAAATTTTACTGCAAATATAATTAAAGATTCTTAAGTTTAGGTCCAATTAAAAAAAAGAGACGTATTTATTACTCGAACTTATATAAAATAGGACCAAGAAAGAATTGCTTTAAGCCTAAATAATATTTATAAGCATTATATTAAAAACCGGCCAAGTGCGAGTTGGACTCGCACACGAAGGGTTCCGTACCATTATCTATGAAAAACTACAAAATAATCACGTTGTTGTATTGGAGCGCTCCTTAAATATTTATTTAATTTTAATTTTATTATTCATATTTAAAACTAATTTATAAATGCATATTTCATGAATATTTCAAGCGTTATATTTTTTTTAATATATTTAATATTTAAATACATATTCTGTAAAAAATTCAAGCGTCTATCTGTTATCAATATCGATTTAAAAATCGGGTTTGTTGTATGGGATTCTCCTGAAATTTCTTTTATTTTTTGTTGTTGTAGCGGCAACAGAAATACACCTAAAATCGGGTTAACTCAATATGATTTATTTCTTATCTATATATTCTACCAAATTATATACAATGTAAGGTACACTGTTTAACAGTGTAGTGCGGCAGAAAAGTTATCTTTAGAAGCCTTTGTGGTCAGCCAGGCCTCGTGGCCATCCTCCTCCGGAGCCTAGCGTCCAACTCATTACCTACTTCTCTTGCTTCTGTAAATCAATATCACGTCATGTGATGCAAAATATATGACAAATTCATTTCAAGTCTGGTAATTTCATATAAAATTGCTTACAACTATCTCCTCTTCAAGCTGTTCTCCCTCAGCACGGTATAGATATTCACCATGTTTTATGAGTTCAGATTTCATGATATAGGAGTTTTACTTTAATTCAATATAATTCTCATAATGACAGCTCTCTTCACTTCACTTTTTAATAGATTCATCCTTCATCGATGCACAAGTTGAGCCCTATTTTGTTATTTGGTCCTGTCGATTTATAATTTTGCCAATGTCAAATAAAGTCACCAAGCCCGAGTTTCTTTCGGCATTTCTTCTCAGCAGTGATCGTTCCGTAATGCTGGTAGTCTGTAGCTTGATTAAGATATTAAATGTTTATTAAAAATATTGTCGTGAAGTTTTAATTTTTGAATAAAATTTTTGATTTGATGTAATTATTTTCCCATACAAAAAAATGTGGTGTTTTATATGTGGTGTGCCGGTTTATATAACCGACAACGACCTCCGTGGTGTAACGGTTAACGTTCTTGACCGCTCGCGTAGAATTTGTTCTGCCACATTAATTTTCGTTACAGATCATTTCCGGGATAAAAATAGCCTCTAATTTTTATAATATTCTAGGTCATCACTTCTAGGTCCATCGCTGTGCCAAATATCATCCAGATCCAT
>JADGIL010019403.1:0-14414 GCA_020352625.1 Cactoblastis cactorum
CATGACGACTTTTTGCTAGGCTATTTTTGTGATTCATATTCTTCTGTGAATTATCTTTCATAAAAAATATGTCTCATTCAATAAACAGATGGGTGTAGGTCGTTTCAAATACGTATCTTAGACCATTACGTATTTACAAAAAGTTGCTTATAATCAATAATTTCTCATTAATAAATACCTAGTATTTATTAATGATAAATTATTGTGTAGTTATATAATCTGTGTCAATAACTACACAAATCAGTGCCGAAAAAAAGAACAAAATCCCAAAAAACTCACCCTATACTTATTAATCATTTCGTAAATTTTATTTCGGTCAAGTCGTAAGGGAGACTGAATTATTGTGTATCTCAGTATCGGAGCCAGGATATAGTTCATGTCAGCTGACAACCATTGCAAAGGAGAAAGGATCAAAAATCTCCTTTTAGAATCCGGAAACTTATATTGCCGACACCTGTTAAGTTTTGTTAAGTGTACAAGTAAATGGCTTATTTTACACTTTAAGTAGCAATATATATTTTTTACATAAATACTTTAATAGATACACAGAGTTTTGATCTATTTGCGTAGTGGCTTCTTCATCATCTCAACTACAAGAAATTCATAACTGGACATAGATTTTCCTATAGTCTTTCACATAAACTGATTGAAATAAGCTACGTCTAGTATCTTCTAGCATCGGCATTGTCTTGCTGACCTTTCTGCTACTAGAGTGAACCATGAACTGTTCACAGAATTTGCAAGCGAACACAAGTTGCTTTTGCTAGCATGACAATTGTACATAATCGTATATTAGAAAATAAGTNNTGCTATTTATAAGCGATGAGCAGTGTTTTGCTGAGGACAAATTTTAAATCGGGATTGTGAATTTAGTTGTTTATCGTACGTCGATGTCTGCTGCTTACCATATTTCCATAGCTCCGTGTAACATGCTAGAGTGTGTAAGAGAAGCACATTTAAGGACACCACTTGTCCCACTAGTCATCAACAGGAATGCAATCGTTTGAGATGGGTCGAAGTTATTAGGCCTAAAATAAAAAAAAAGCTGAAAAAATAGTAGGTAACAAATAAAAAGTAAAATAATATAGTTAGAAGTCACTTGTAATGTAATTAATAGAGAATCTGTAAGATGTGAAATCCTAAAGAAATTATGTGCAATAAATCTAAAACGCGCAAGCAAGTTTTCTGTATAGATTATACAATATACTGAAATAATATCACTGAGTTAATAGTATGTACAATTTAAATTCGTAAAATAATGTACGTACTTGAAATTGTTGACTTTAGAATTATCACCGAACTGTTGCAAAAATGTTCTAAAGTTCAAATGATCATAGTCATTTGTATCTAGTGGGATTATTTTTGAACTCAATTTAACATTAGCTACGGCTTCCTTAACAGTTTTGATGTTGTTGTTCATGCATAACACTATTTTTGGCTCGTGGATTTCAAGAATATCTTGCATTTCCTCTGAAATTTTATCTTACTTTAATATTATCAGTGCGAAAGCTTGTATGGATGTATGTATGTTACTCTTTCACGAAAAAGCTATTCGATTGGACGGATTTGGATGTAAATTTACAGTAGGTTATATATCAGAATAACATATAGGCTACAGACCAAACTTCACGCGAGCGAAGCCGCGGACATTAATGGTAATGCCGTTTATATATTAATTATGTCATCTCGCGTAACTTTCAATGATATAAAAGCTAGATTAATTAGATTAGATCCTGAAAATATCTTCGATATTCGAATCCCGCTCATGATGGAAAATGTTTCTTTTTCTCATAGAATTTTAGTGTCGTGGGAAGCTTACTTCCCAAATATACAAGCCTCGGACTCGAACTTAGTTTGGGGCTAACTTAAATTGTGTGGTTTATCGCTATATATTTTAATTTCTTTTTTAAGTACATATGTAACCAAATATAATAGGTTTCAACTCAGTACTGTGTCAATTCATGACTATTTACTTTGATTAGTTCGAAGATACTTTACGATAATAAAATTATTACTAAGTGCTCTGAGATATCAAAGTAAGTAAGTACTTTGTAAGGTTACTAAGTATTTATATCCTCCAAGGGTAATAAATGTTGGTTTTGATAATAAAACAAAAATAATGCAACTAGGTACTCACTAAGTCTCATATTGGCGTCGATAGGAGCTACTGCTATTCCTAGGTAAAAGGCGGCATATATTACTACACATGCGTCCGAATGGTTAGGTATGATCAGACTGATGACGTCACCACATTTCAATCCATAGTTCTTCATAGCTACAGCGCATTGTACAGATCTTTTTAGTACTGAACCACCGGTCTCCTTTTTATCAGCTGATGCATCGATCTGAAAGTTTTTTATGTCAGAGGGATGCAAACGAGCAGGCAGGTCACGAGATGTTACGTGATCACCGCCGCCCATAGACATGACGGCCATAACCGCCATTCAGGCGTCGGTCTTCTGTGGGAGTGTGGTACTTCCCCGGACGAGCCGGCCCATTCGTGCTACAGGCTAAAAAGTAGCCTGTAGCTGGCTCCACATCACTACAAATAGTGGCACCATACCACTACTAGTAGTGGCTCCATACCACTATAAAAAAATTCATAATATATATGTAGATATGAATATTACGGTTAAAAATATGAATTTAACTTGTTTATAACAAAGTATTTAATATTTTTACTAAAAGTTATCTTTTTTAACCCCCGAGGGCACGGTCGGCTAGTATCTCACATATTACTTGATCGATTTTGTGTTTGTTTACATTGGTTTAAACAAAATCGATATTTTTGAAATACAGTGTTTAAATAAATCATTTGAACTTATTAAAAACTACAATATTTACCTGCAAAATAAAATTCGGGTCATCAGTTAAGCTCTGCTGAATGAGTTTTCCGATGTGATGCCTATCTGAAGGTATACCTGTTTTGGCAACTATTCTGAACGCAATGTTTTCTAGGAACTGTCGCATTGACTCGTTTCTTCTAGGCCGGGCGTGCATTTTGCAACTGCAATACGGTAATTGAAATTATTTATACAATTGGTTTAATCAAAATTTTAAGTTTTTCAAAAATAGGAGTGAGCTTTAGCGTACTAATCACTTGTTACTTTTAATTTATTAAACATACCACGTTGATGCGTGCTCCACCTTAGACTTCATCGTTGCTTTCCATCAGGGGAGTTTGAAGTCTAAAGCAATCAAAATAAAATAATATAATTGCGCGATTTTTTAAAGAATGTAAGTCGCTCATCGTTCTGGTGTTCCCACAGTTTATTAACGAATACTTAAGTTACATCTAGCATAAATCATATATCATTCTTATTCCTTAACTTCTTAACGAGTACCTATAAGCGACGAGCGTGCAATATGTCAAGGCCGTAGTAAATGGAAGAATGTAGTCTCTGCCTACTCTTGTGGGAAAAAGGCGTGATCATATGTATGTATGTAACTTCAAAAATAAGAACTATTTTCATTTTATTCATATTCATTGAATTGTACTTGCTTTAAAAACTGAAAGTAAACTAGTATCTTCGTAAGTCCGTAGACTTCGCGCAAACGTTTAACCCCATCATGTTTTCATGGAATATTAAAATCTTGGTCCCTACTTTGATCTCACAATAAAATATTGTCAAAAAAACTTATGGTTCTTAGATTGAATTGAAAATATATTTTCGTAAAATTTTGATAAAGCTGCAATTTTTCTAAAGTAGACTTTGAGCAGCTACACGGGTGTTTCCTGTAGTAACATAATTACACAAATAAATATACTCATCTAATAAACAAATCTTAAAATAAAAATTGATAAGTACATAGAAATAAAATGAGATCACCTTCTGGTCGAATTCGAACTCTAGACGCTCAAGTCGATCACTCTTTTAAAACATACCTATCATCTAATGACAATAGTGGTCAAAAAATTAACGCCCAACAAAGTGAACACAGGTCAGCTAGTAGAAAAAAAATCCTTTGTTATTTCGTTGTTACTACAAACACAAAATGGTCGTAAGAGCACTGACGTTCGATCGTAAGAGCCATTAAATCCAAATGCTTAAGCCAACACCGCCATTTAAAAAAAAAAGAAAAAAAACAAATTATGGCTCGTCTATCGAATTTCATATACTTGTCGATCCTACTCCAAAATGATAATGAAAATCAATTTAGAAATGAGATTTCTAGAGAATAACATCCAGAATAATCCAGATACCAAAGAATTCAGTCAGTCAATAAAGACAATTTTTTATTTCAAAAAAATTACAGTTATTATATTTTATTATTTATAACATACCCACCTTTCTATTAACTTCAAATTATAAATAAATAGAAAAAAAACAACAACGTTAAAGCTACAACACACGAAAAATAAATTATGAGATTTTTTTTTTGATTCAGAATCAATCGAACTTCTCGTACAAGAATGTCGTTACAAATAGAGCGTGGACGTATATATGCAGGTGATTTTAATTTATTTGTCCTTTACGCGTATGACGTTTGAACGTCCAAAAAGCATACAAACTGCTAAATTTTAAAGTAAAACCGCCACTAATTCTGCGGCATAGAGCTCAATACAGAAAGAGTATAATAAAACAGTAAAAATATTTTGTCTCTACATTTATTATTTTTGACTGATGAAATTTGATTATGAGACACTTAAGAATAATAGAGAGCAAATTTTTTTTTTATTTTTTTGTCTGTCTGTCTGTCTGTATGTATGATCACGCTAATCTCCGAAAGTACTGAACCGATTTACTTAAAACTTTCACCAGTTGCTTTGCTTTTTTTTTATCTTTGTTTTTTGCTCTCTATTATTCTTTTTAAATGTTTATCTGTCCATTTCAATCAAAAATAATAAATGTACAGACAAAATATTTTTACTGTTTTATTATATGTATAGATAACTCTTTCTGTATTCAGCTCTATGCCGCAAAATTAGTGGCGGTTTTATTTTAAAATTTAGCAGATCTATATCAAATTACTTTATTCGTCACTTGCATGTAATGTATTTCATATATTAATATATTTTGAATATTAATTTATTACACATTATTATACATTCAATTCTAAATTTACGCGGACGAAGTCGCGGGTAACAGCTAGTTTGACATAAATGAGTAGTACTAAATAAACTGCTTAGATTCTAAAATGGCTCTTATCAACCTTTTAAACGTTATATAATAATGTAGATTGATAAATGAAGTTAATTGTAGAAGGTCATAAATACGTGGTAGTAGATATGTAAATGTATATACATATGTAAAAACGCCTAGTAGATATGTAAATAAAATCTATTTGGAACGAAATATTTATTTATAAAAAAAAATGTTAATTGTCTTAAAAAAAAATATAAGACTAAGATTTTTATAGGGTTATTCATAAGTTGTATAACTACATATTATATATTACATTAAGTATGAAAATAAATTCTCCCGGCCGCGTCTGTGTGTATGTATGTTAGCGATAAACTTAAAAACTACTGAACGGTTTTTATGCGGTTTTTACTAATAGATAGAGTAATTCATGAGGACGGTGTACGTGTACAATTTATTAAGGTTTTTGTGTAAATTAATTGAAATAAGACAATGAGATTCGGGCCACACTAATCGACGGCCTATCGCATTTTGGCGATTGAAAAGGAGGAGCACACTTGTACGCATCATGCCGATTCACCGCTTACGGAGCCGTAAAAGTTTTCTTGCATGTTTGAAGAAACTGTTGGTGTTTATTTTCGAATTATTTCAACTACTAGTTTTATAATATTCAACAATTTGCTCAAATGCAGTAAAGTACTTTATTTGATGTAAAAATTATTGAATTGCTTATTAAAGTGGAATACCTTCAATAAATTCAAATATAATTTAATTAATTAAGAAATAATTTAAAGAATTTTGCGAAAAAGATCGGGTAAAATATGTATTGTAGTATATCAACTGTCCAAACATATGATATCATTAGAATGAAATATACAAACGTAAAATCTTATTTAATTTCGCATTTTTTATCACAATGTATTCTTTAAACTATGTTACAACTTGCCGCTGGCTTTCGCCGACGATCGCCGTCGTCATCCGTTCATGGCCGTTGATAGCCGTAGATCCTTGGCGACGACGGTCGACCGCGTTTCGCCACCGAGGCGCGTTCGCCGCGTCAATGCGAAAGGATTTCCATACTTTGTTCGTGTTTTGTATGAGCAAACCGCCGATCGCCGTCGATCATTGTGGCCCCTAATTGTAAAACGTATGAGAAAAAACAAAGGCACCAGCGAGTTTTCATCGGAAACGCTTTCATTTGAGACAAAATGTATGGGAGAATATTTTTTATTTATAAGTCTACAACTTGGCTAGTTTTTACCAGAAAATAGAAATATTTTGATAAATATAATCTGAACAAATATAGCTCTGATAAATATAACTCTGATGTGTATAATCATAAAATATAAACAATAACTTGCAAAAAGCTAATAAAATATAGATGATGAATTTTTTTATCAAAGCACAAGAAAACTAGCCAAATCAAACTTTGAGATGATGTAGATTTATTTAATTATAGAATATTTTCAAAATTTCTTAATAAATTTCAGGATTTTCTACTGAATTTGGCAGCCATTTGCATATCATATGCTTTTGTAGGGAAAGCCGACAATCACTCTATTTATTTATTTATTTACCTTATTATTGATCTTACACACATGAACTTGGCTAACAATTTACACATTTATGTTTTTGTTGCGATATCATTACTTTTTGTATACGATAAAGTTATTAAACTAATGCTGCTAACGTTTATAAAATTATTTATTTTTCTACGATTATACATATTATTAAAATAACATTGTAATCATTACCTAACTAGTTGAATAATAACTAACTCTTCCTCTCAATCTAAATCAAATATCTAAATTAAATTTAAAATATAAACCTTTTTTAAAACAAGTTTTTATTTAAATGCGCGTGAAAGAATAAAATAAACCTTTCCTTTAAAAATTTTATATGTAACCATCACCACACACATTTTTATACAGTTATATATAAAGATCTAAGATCCAATCTAATCAGAAGACCATTTTCCATCTTTCGAACCCGGGACCTCTTGGTCGAGAGATAAGGACCTTACTACTGCACACTGCACATTAGATCATTAAATTAAGCTTTGTAGTATCTGTAGCTGACTCCATCCCAATCGCTGGCAGTGATCGTCTGAAAAAATAAATAACAAATTACAAATTATTTATTAAGTACTATGGAGTCGACCGGATATTAATATAGCAAATTACGTGCGAACAAAGTCAGGTCATGAGCTATTCTCGCTATAAAATACGCATACAACACAATTTTTAAATATGACATGAGCCCTAGTTAGAACTGTGAGTTAGAATCAAAATTAATAATAAATATAAATATATAGGGACAATTCACACAGATTTAGTTCCAAAGTAAATTCGAGATTTGTGTTATGGGATAAGTACTAAGCCAACGTTACTATATTTTATAATAAATACATATATGGATGTTTCGAGGCCTGCTGCAACCCATCAGCTGTCCTGCGCTTCCTAAAGGAGCTAAGCTGGCTGGAAGGAGAACCGGCCACAGCTCCTCACGCAAAAAGGGCCCACTTCGAGGCCTAATTGCGGAAAACTGTCCTCGAGACAGTGAGTGAGTAGGTATATAGATAAACATCCAAAACCCAGGCCAATCAGAAAAAAACCATTTTCCTTCATAACATGACTGAGGATCGAACCCGGTACGTCCTGAGTTGCGGTCAGATACATAATCCGTTACATCACGGAGGCCGTCGAGAATTCTAACGCTTTCAAGACGTAAGGCTTCTTTGTTTCTCGAATAATTACTTTATAGTCTAAAGGTTAGTAACTAGCTTTTCCCCGCGACTTCTCTCGCGTTTGGTCTGTAGCCTATACTATATTCTGCTGTTATTGTATAAAGTTTCATCAAAATTCGTATAATAGTTTTTTCGTTAATGAATAACAAACATGCACACCTCCTCACAAATTTATATACATATAATCACACAGATTGTGAAATCACAGACAGATTGAGTTAGCCCCAAAGTAAGCTACAGACTACCGTTAAATATAAATAAGAAAACTACTGACCACTTTTAGATTATCACCATCATACTCCCTCTTAAAAGTAGCTAATTTATCATCTTTCTTGATGACCTGTGTCACCACATTACCCTCAACAGTGTAGGTTGTTTTTACCTAGAAATGTTAAATACAATTAAAACAGTATTTCATGAACACTTAACTCAGTTTAGAAGATAAACGTAGAATTTGCCAGGCGCTTCTTTGATCGCGTAAATTTTAAAAGTTATTTAAGAAAAGTTTGAGGGAATAGCATAAAGCAGGGAATTCTTAACAAAGCAACAGGTCAAATATTGGAATCACCATTCCACCAATAAGCTCATTCAGCTAAGTGTGGCCTTGAAGAAAATAAATTATATTATTTCTATAATAATTATCATTACTTATTATCCTTATTGAGACCAACAGACAAATCTTGAGACCAAAGTTAACGTGGACGGATGTCCTGGAGTCCTAAAATACAGGCTTTTCCTAGCTTAGGCTCCAGTACACCCCCTCCTTAGACGTACTTTGATTTTAAGTCGGAATAAAAAATATCTTTCTTTTTTTTATTTACTGAAAGAAATAATTTGTCTTTACCTATATTTTTATGATTAATTGTCTTGTTTTAGAGTTCACTAGAATTTAAGAAGATTATTCGACAGTAGCTTGTGAGCAACAAATGCCCATGGGTTCTTGTGACCTATGACCTTACTATCAGGCTAGCCGCATTAATGTTTGCCTTACAGTAGTATAGAAAACAAATAAATAATCATCAAAGGTAACAACTTACAGTTACGCCATCTTTGATTTCTTCATCTTGTTCTACACCAGGCTTGAATCTCACCACCTTAGTCTTGACTGGATGTGCGTATGTGAACACATAATTATCTCCATCCTTCTCTAACTTGGATGTCGGTGTGTACTGAGCCAATTTTGATATCTCCTCCTCATTGACACCTTTTGGAGAAAGAACGACATCAAAGAGTTTTTTAATCAATTATGCCAAATTTTGATCATCATTAAGTACTTATTTTTCATTCTCATCACTGTCTTTTAAACGCTAACAAATCACACAGATTGTTTTACCCTCAAACTAATTTCGAGTACAAATACATTTATATGTATGTAAGATCGAGAAATATGAGATGTTGGGCCTCCGGCTGATAGCCACCATTCAGGCGCTTTAAACTTTTTTATTTTGGAAATTGTTTTACACGTCTTAAGCCCTTTTTACACCTTCGCCTACCTTCCTTTGTTTTGCCTTCCACATCCGTTTCCCCTTTCTTCCTGTCACTCATATCTCTCATTCAGTCATACCTTTCATCCATACAAACATTACATATATATGTATGTATAGCTAAATGTCGGAGACCGACTGTTAGAAAAACATCTGTTTTCCATCTTGACTGACTGAGGATCGAATTTAGTACCTTTGGTAGTGGAGAGGCATTTTCTCTTTCCCATAGCGGCATAATAGAAAAATAAATATAATTTTTGAGACTTATCTCCAAGAAATTATGAAATCCCATTGGTCAATTTATCATAGTAAGAAATTATTTGAAAGATAAACTTTTCGATTTCTTTGTTACAAACAAAAATAAAATTTCTTTCTCTTTATATGTAGTGATAATACTTACGACATAAAATGTAATTTTGTTGTCAATAAAGATAAGAAGAGCAATTAGTGTCAACCATACGATAAACAACGTGTCAATGCTCTTTAATCTTACCTCAAAATAGGGGCAAATCACACAAAATCTTAGCAAACAAAACATATTCCACAATATATTTATTTATTCATTACTACACTAAGTACTTACATTTAACACTTAATTAGAAATTTTAAAAAGCCTCAACACAAACCTGTAAAACTTATAGGACCCCTTTTTTGCGTCGGGGGTTAAAACACACCTAAGAACACTCTCGATTAAGTCGCTTTTCTAACAAAAAAAAATTATCCAAATCGCTTCATACTTTTGGGAGCTAAGACGCAACAGACAGAATGTAACACACACACACGTCAAACTTATAACACCCCTCTTTTGCGTCAGGAGTTAAAATTACAGAGACTACAGAGAGCATTAGTAATAGCATCTACACATATAATATAATACATATTTAAGAAAAACATATACTTATAGGGGCTCTTTATAGGACCTATAGAAGCCAAAACGATTGTTTTTAGAATTTTTGTCTGTATGATTGTACGCGCATCACACAAAAACTGCAGAACAGATCTGAATGAAATTTGGCATAGCGATAGACTATGACCTAGATTAAAAGATAGGCTACTTGTTATTCCGGAAAAATTTACTGTTCCCGAAGGATATAATTTATTGTAATCGAGCAAGCGGCTGACAAGATATTATAGTATCCATTGGTCGGACGAAGTCGCGGGGGACGAGCAAAAATAAGGAGCTTCAATACGAACAGTCGTAGGCGACTAATTAAGATGATATAACATGGTAAAACAGTTAACGTATGTACTTGCTCGCTACTCAGGAGGTCCCGGGTTCGAGTTCCAGTCAGGTCATGATGGAAAATGACCTTTCTATAATTAGCCTGGGACTTGGATGTTTATCTATATGTGTATTTGTCATATAGTATAGTATTGTTGAGTTAGTATCCCATTTTTTTATGTCAGAGAGAGGCAAACGAGCAGGCGGGTTACGAAATGTTATGTGAACACCGCCGCCCATAGACAACTGCAACACTCGCGGGGTTACAGAAGCGTTGCCGGCATGTAAAAAACCTCTACCATAAAACAAGTCTCGAACTAACTTTGGCACAATCTGCATATATTGTCCCTAATTTATTCTTTTATAGATTATCAAAACAACATACTCATAGTTCTGAGGAAAGCTTCAAAATTCTCATCTTTCTGAAATTTGTATTCTTTTCCCAAATACGACATTTTGTTCTAAAATGTTCTCGATCACACAGTATAACCAACAAATCAAATTAGCAAATTACCACTAATTTAAAAAGTAAAGATGATAAAATAAAATTTTTCGATTGACTTCTATCACTTGACAAACAAAAGTATAAAATTTAATTTAATTAATACTTTATGAATTTTCTCAAATGTATAAACTTGACTCGAACCACTATTCAAGTATGTTTAGTTTAAAAAAGGCATCAACAGAGACATTTATAATGCTCTTTACGTTTATGCAAATTACGTCATTCAGGTGTCCATCAATTATTGATCCATCAATCAAAGCTTGCATTGGAAAATTTAAAATACATTTTTAATATCTAGCGTATGGAGAGACCATGCATTACTCGGATAACAATAAAATAAAATATCGGTTTTCTATACATATAATAAAATTGTAACTGAGCTATGTCTGTACATGGGAGATATTTAAGAAAATAAAATATCTCTTTATAGGGTTCTTTATAGGACCTATAGAGAAAAAACCATTGTTTTTAGAATTTTTGTCTGTCTGTCTCTATGTTGTACTCACATCACACAAAAACTACCTGACGGATCTGGATGAAATTTGGCACAGCGATGGACGGAAAAATGTACGGTTCCTGAGGGACATCATTTATTGTAGTAGTACTAAGTAATCTACGCGAACGAAGTCGTAGGCATTAGCTAGTTAATAATAAAAATAAACAAATTAATCTTTTGGACTGAAAATAGAAAAAATATTTGAATGTATCAAGGACATTAAAAAAAGAAGGACGTCTCACGCCTAAGACAAGCGTTAGGCACCTTTTTGATATGTTCGTGTTGTAGGTGAAAAGTGACCGGATAAATATATTTTACCCCATATTTTTTGGGAAAGATCATGATGTCATGATTGAAAATAATTAATTTTGCATAATTTTATGGTTATAAATGAATTTGAGTAATCTATGATAAATAAAACAAAAAGTGTAATGTTTAAATCATAAATCCTTTATTTTATAGTAATCTTTCATAACCACAGTTGGAAAGGAATATTATATTTGGGTAACATGGGTTTAGTATGTACCAAAAATTTTGTGAAATTACATTTATTAATTTTCATACAAAGCTCCGAACTTACCTTCCTGTTCCCGCCAAAATATTCGTGACCTGATTTTTTTATGACTCAAAAAAATGTCAAATCTTGTACTGCGAACAATAACACAAAAACACCAATATTTTATATGTGAAATGTTATCCCATGAATTTATAATTTTTTCAAGTTATTTTTGCAATATTTAACAACACAGACCGACATTTTTTGAATATATTTCCACAAATTACAAATTCTAACGTTGTCACTCAGCTGTCTAAGGCGTAATGACGTTTTTGGCCCACTTGGAATGAAATGTGTGCTTAAATCGTTTATCGGCATGCTTCGCCGTTCCCACGAGCGCTTTTTGACCGCGCGTTAGAAAACCGACGTTGACCGCAGCGCCATGCAACCGCTAGTCGTTTTATTTTAATTATGTAATATTTTTAAAAACATCTATTTAAATTACATGTTGTATAGTGTCATAATGTTCTATATTAGACATGTTGTACCGCATCCAACGTCGGGCAATTCGAGTCGTCGACGACCGTGTACCTCACCAATAAATTGGACAGCCTGGCGCTGCGCAGAGATGTTGCATCTATGTGCGTTTTCTACAGAATGTATCATGGGGAGTGTTCTGAGGAGTCGTTCGAGTTAATACCCGCTGTAGAATTCCTACACCGTACTACCCGTCGCAGACTAAAGTTTCATCACTTATGACATTTTACACTTCCACCCTTCGAGCATATATGTACATAGCTCTTGCGACTCCACTCTGACCGGCTGGTGAAGGCAAGCTAAAGGTGGGGTCCTGTTACCTCTCGGTTTCCACTCCGACCTTGGGGAAGGATGGTCGGAGGCGAGAAACAGGGGCCTCCCGGGGAGCAACAGGCCCGTGGTGTCGCCACTCCCCAACAGCTCGCCACAAGCTGCCCTGCGGGCATATTAATATTATGTTTCTCCTTAACATAATCACGGGCATGGTGACCCGGACTTTTGAGAGGCTTGCGTGGGGACACAGGTCCAACACGTAGAGGCCCTTTGGAGAGTTTTGATGTAATGGAGTTCGTTATTATTATTAAATGGTTACAAGGTAGGGGACCGTCCTTCTTTTATTATATACAAAGAAAAAATTTCAGCATTCTTCCTCATGTGACACTTGAACAAATAAAGCTATCTTACGCATGTAGTTATAACAAACATGCTATCTTTACTTAACTGAATCACCTAATTATTTCTTATGTTTACGCGAATATTAGACATTAAAATGAAACAAACGGATTTTATCCCGGTTTAAGGTAGCTTGTAATAACCCACACTTGTGTAGCTTAGAGACCACCCCACCTCAGTCTTCCGTGAAGATGGATGCTGAAAAGTATCCGAAACGTCGGAGCTCAATAAACAGTTACACATAAAGAAAACCGCTAATAATATCAATCTAAAATCTTAAAACAGTATAAATTCCTTCGTGTGTAGTGATTAAACCGCGATAAAATCAGTTTTTGTTTCATTTTATCGAATCACCTAAGTAAATAATGCAATGATTTTTTACACAATAGCCAAAATAAGTAGTATGCAATTTTTATCCCCCGATAAAAAGAGGGGTGTGTATGTGTCATTCTGTCTGTCTGTTTCCAGACGGTTGAACCGATTTGAATAATTCTTTTTGTTCAAAAGGTGACTTTTGTCGACTTTTGTTTTTATCTATGTTTTTAATACCCGACGCAAAAAGAAGGATAATAAAAGTGGGGTGTGTTACCTTGTGACTGGGTTTTTAAATTTTTTAATTTCATTGCTTGTTAACAGCATCTCAGTATTAAATCCCCACAACTGGTTAATTATTCTGAGATAAAGTGTGAAAATTTAATAAGAATTCGGTTTAAAAACTTCAAGTCTATTATTGTATCTTGTATTTCATACATTTGGGGAGGGCGGAGGTTTTTTTCAGGCCGGCCACGCTTCTGTNNAACGATTATGTAACCCCGGGGGTGTTGCAGGTGTCTATGGGCGGCGGTGATCACTTAACATCTCGTGTGCCGCCTGCTCGTTTGCCTCCCTCTGATATAAAAAAAAAACTGCCTTAAAATAAGTGCATTTCAAGATCTTGAATCCATATTAAAGATTTAGATTGTTGGTTTTGTCTCTTGAGATTATACTCAAAAACTGACTCTCTTCTTCTTCTTTAGGTGCCCCTTCATTACTGAAGATTGGCCGTCAGCTCCTTAAATCGCGGCTTGTCCATGGCCAGTCTGAACAGTTGTTCAACTGTGCCAATGCCTGTCCACTGGCGGATGTTCCTAAGCCAGGACATCTTGCGTCCTCCCACTCTGCGTTTTCCGGCA
>JADGIL010019404.1:0-13779 GCA_020352625.1 Cactoblastis cactorum
GAGCAATGTCAAGTAATCACCGCCGCCCATAGACAACTGTAATACCCGCGGGGTCACAGAAGCGTTGCCAGTCTTTAAAAAGCCCCCGCCCTCCCCAAATGGGGAGAGCGGGGAAGTTGGGCCTCCAGCTCTCCCACTCACCGGGCGGAGCATGGCGGCTAATAGCCGCCATTCAGGCGTCGGTCTTCTGTGGGAGTGTGGTACTTCCCCGGACGAGCCGGCCCATTCATGCTGCAGGCTAACAAAGCAAGCAGCAGGTTCCACACCAATTATTAGCAAAATAATTATTTAGGAGATCATTAATAAAAAAGCGGATTTAAAAAAACGATCAAGCAATTTTGTCACCCCTAAAATGGAGACGATGTAGAAATAACGAACACAAGACAATAGAAGCATGAAATTAGACAAAAAACAAACGAAAATAGTGTCTGTGAATAAATAACTTGAATCTAAACTAACCCTAGAATAGATAAAACAACTCCAAAAAATATCCAAAGCAAGATAAGTAAGACATTTCTAATGTTGGTTGTTTTTAAGTGCAGGAAATGTGACAGAGAGAACTTTAATTGTAATCAACTGTAGCTATGTTTGTTTGCTTTTCGCGAAAGGTAAAATAGGTTTTCAGAGTAAAATGCCAAAGATAGAAGGCATAAAAAATGATGTCTCACCATTTATTAAATGTTTTAGACTATCACTGATAGGAATTTTTAATCTAAAACTGCTTAGTAGGAGACGGGAAACCATTTTGTGAGAGAATTAATGTTTCACGTCTACATTTTATGGACCTTAACAATATAACCTGTATATCTTAACGACATTAGTAAAATAAGTTAAGTCCCTTAAAGGTTGGCCCCCCAGGTGTTGCGGGTGCCTATGGACGGCGATGATTACTTAACATCACGTGACCCGCCTGCTGTTTGCCTCCCTCTGACAGAAAAAAATAGTTAACTTATCTTCAATAAATATAAAAACATCAGAGTCACCCCATTTTCACATGTCATGATTATTATTATGTTTTAATGCTATAAATACGGACAGCAGAAATTTTCATACGAGCTTGCTGTTAAAATTCTTATGATTTTAGCAGGAAGCTCATATGAAAATTTGGAAATTCAGCGCGAAATTTTTTAAAATACTTTATGCTTGTGATTATATTATCGCATTAGTGTAAACTGCAATAGGTACTGAAAATATCATTAAGTAAAAAAATAAATATTTTCTAAGAATTAAGCTATTTGTGTTACACTGTTAGAGGTTAAAAGGATTTGTAGTTTCAACATGGCGTAGAGAAAATATTACAGGAATACATGCATTTTTAATTGCAGTTAATTACTCTCAATCCCTTTCGGTGAATCTCGGTCATTATTTTAGAGTTTAAATTACAATTGATTGCCTTGCTCATTAAAACCGACGTTAATTTAGTGACAAAATGGAGTAAAATAATTTGTTTTTACTTAAGGCAATCATAAAACATAACGATATTTTGTAATACGTTTCAAATATCACAATTTATCATCAAAATAAAAGGTGTCGTATAATAACTGTTCACATGCCAAAAACAATCAGATAACCTAAATTAACAAGAGAAATCACGGTTTCTTTAATTGACTTTGAAAACCTGCCAAAAAATAATCATTATACATATTAAATCAATTATTTCCTCCCATAAATGATTATAAATTTTCTTGCTGCTATAATGCTTTTCTGAAAATATATATTTATCGTACTTAATGTGATCTGATCTTGTCAGACAGCGGGTATTTCGCTAGTTTTACGATCATATTACGATCAGTGACAATGGCAGAACTTATGTGATTGCGTATCCATATGGAAAGTTTCATACTCGGCACTCGGAATACGATTATGATAAGTCTTATAACAGAAAATACAATGTTACACAAGTTATTTTTTTTTATGGCAGAGGGAGGCAAACGAGCAGGCGGGGCACGTGATGTTAAGTAATCACCGCCGCCCATAGACAACTTATTCCTCTATTGTCTAAAAAAAAATGGGAGAATGATTATTTCTCGGAAAGTACAGTGATGAGCTAGCTGTTACTAAATAAGAGGTTATAATATAAAATATACAAAGTGGTTATTAGAAAATATGTAAACACTAAAACAATATTTATAGAATACATTCTTTGGTCATCTTTAAGGAATCATTGGTTATAATATATTAATATAGAGTGCCCATGAGTTCTGTGGTTTGAGTTGTCAAAAAAGTCCCTTTGGGTCTACTTGGGTTAACTAAAAGCCTACATATATTTGGCTTAAAGATAACCATAAAGCAACAGGTAATAAAGAATTATATAAAAAACGAATGTTATTTTACTTCATATACTTTTTCTTCCAGTTTACGAGAATTTTAGCAATGAAACCACGATTGCTGGAGCGTCGGACAGAAACCAATGAAAGGCCAATCTGAAGGCTTTTACTGGCCTTTACTTTCAACTAAGACTGCCTTCTAATTTACTGAAACTGCCCCTTGATTCCGCTCGCCCCGTTTGCTTGCCGCACTAAGGAGTGCTGCCGCCTTTTTCGCTTTTCTGTTTATTTTCGGGATTGGTACTTAGAATGTTTCGACTGTGAAATCATTTTTCTCTAGAGATATTGGACTTAAATATGTTCTTCATAAAGTTGTTGTTTAAAATGTTTTGAATTCTGACACTATAATTCAATAAAATATTTAAAAAATCAAAACTTAATCGCGGAAATATAATTTATTTATAAGTTCGCATGCTTAATAATTTTTCGTATAATTTTAATTTGAATGTGCAATATACACCAGTGCACCTTATTACTCACAACAATACTCGCAACAGTCAATTTGCGTGTTGCTGCAACGATGCACAATGTTTCATGTTACATACACCATCTTTTTGTTATTTCACAAAACTTTAACTTAAGGTTGACCCTTAAAGCGTTTGAAGGAATCGTGCTCAAACATTTTAAACAATTCCCCAAAGTCTATTTGTGGATGTTATCTTTAAAACAAAAATAAACAATTAAACATCAAATAAAATATTATCTTCAAGCTAAAACACAAACGAAACGAATTCATAGGAAACAGAGGGTGTAAAACATCCGAGCAGAGACAGAGGAATCCTAACGCGGCATTCAGCATTCAGTTGACGCTCAAACGCCAGACGATTTTCCGCCCCGCTCAACGTTAACGCACATTTGCTAAGAAACGCCTCAAATTCTCATTCCGCTAACAAAATGTAAACAGAAAGTTGCTCGCTGCTCAGATGTATAATTGAAATTTTGCCCGCTCTGTCTCGCCCGTTTGTAAGGGTAGAGTGTTTTAATAAATGTTCGCTTGTAGCTTTAATACATAAGTATATATATAATTTTTAATTATGTAATCAACATAAATATTAATTAAAGCTACAGGACCAAATAAAATTAAAATTAGCGAGAAATAAGGGCGGCGGTGATTACTAAACATCACGTGACCCGCCTGCTCGTTTGCCTCCCTCTGCCATAAAAAAATAAGGTATATTGATTTTTATGATCATCTTACAGAGATTGCGCAGTGGTCAGAACTCGATCGAAAACGATTTTTCAATTCGCCTG
Source organism: Cactoblastis cactorum (assembly GCA_020352625.1). Classification (NCBI taxonomy): domain Eukaryota; kingdom Metazoa; phylum Arthropoda; class Insecta; order Lepidoptera; family Pyralidae; genus Cactoblastis; species Cactoblastis cactorum. The sequence goes on from JADGIL010019404.1 coordinate 3,579, forward strand.
GGGCAACTCAAAAAGATCGTGGATGTTAAATATAGCTTATTCATATCATGAACACTGTATTAATAACTAGCGAACCGCCCCAGCTTCACACGGGTTTAAAAATCTTCCTTATAAATCACCTTATTTATTACAAAACCGCATCGAAATCCATGCGTAGGTTTAAAAATCTAAGTATACATATGGACAGATAGCGGAAAGTGACTTTATTTTTACTATGTAATGATAAAAAATTATTTTCTGACATGTAAAAATTATTGCATTATTGGACTTTGTCGTATGGCTTTAATGGAAAACTACTTATTTATTTAATACTTCATGTAGTAGTTATCCAATAATCTATTTTCAAAAAGAGGTTTTATGACTAAATTCTTCTCTAAATCAGCAATATGTCTTGATAAATAAAACTCGTAGCTACGTCATCAGTCTTGATATATTTCCTATGAGTATTTATGCAAGTATAGCCCTTAATGAAACTAACTTTTTTTGAGCAATAAAGTAGGAATCCCCGAACCAACCGATAGGAGAGCGGGCGTCGTTAAAACTTCCGACACAACAGTTTTTGTTAACAACTTCACTGACTGTGCTGTCCTGAGGCGCGTGGCTCGGTAACTAACTTACTGTTCGTATAGGTTTTGGATACTAAATTGTACCATGGCGATTATAAAACTACTTTGTAGCAAATATCTTGTTCATGTAATTTTAATGAGTCACCAATTAGTAAAGCTAATTCTGCTACGCAATTCGTTCTTTAATCTTCTGTAAAAAAATCATCAAAAAGAAAACACAAGTTGCAGGCTTCATTATTCCAGATTTTTTAATTTTTTGGCGCCAACACCAATTTTAAATATTTTATCGGCCGTGTCGATGCATCGTTACGTAGACTAGCAGGATCGTCATGTATGGTTTAAACTTTTGATCGATTTGTAACAAGTGTTGAGTTAAGACTAAAATATATATCTTACTACTACACTAGAACTTCAATTTTTGATATATTTATAATTATAGGTGTCACAAGTTGAAAAACTTGTACTTACCACTAAAAACTAGTGAATCAAGTATGAAATTATCAGTATTTTAAAATGTTCAATGTAAAAAATCGATATAGGAATATGTTATTTACATTTGAACAAATCTACCATCCCTTTTGTTTATTTAAAAAAAAAAACAAAGGCTTACCTTACAAAAACGCCTTTCCAATTAGCTAGCTAGGATTGCAACTAACAATAGAAAAATCGATGCCTCTCTGCACTAAAGCTTACTACAGCTAAGTAGTCATTGCAAAATTGGTCAAATTATCTGTATTTTTCCACTAAACCGATGGAAAACAGTGTCGGGACCCGAGACGCACTCATTTGGAGATTGCACTCAGATTCTGCAGGGTTGTCAGAAATTAAAAACGCATCATACATATATGTTTTCTTCTTAGTGAGAAGTCGATGGAAACTTTTGACTTATTTTAAAAGTACGTTTAGGTGAGATCAGTATTTTTTATGGTATTTGCGCATAAAAATATTTGTTCATTAAAAATTATAGGCAAATATACAAAAAAAAAACATAAACATTTTAGGTAGCCAGAACCAATAGCGGTGAATCTTAAATCGCACGCGTTTTGGTGGAATGTAAGTCCTTTCCCTTGATTGACGTTTACAATCTACGTGGAGAGATAAGTAACTGGATATTCTATGTTTTCTGTTTTACTCCCAGTCCAGGATAGCAGTAATTTTAACCTCTCGATTTACTACCTCACTAATAATTGTGACTTTTATTAAAACTAAAATAGACAGCCCTGTCCAATTATTGGCCGTTCCACTGCTCGCTTCATTAAGCAAAAAGTATGCTGATTCGGATTCGAGGAAACAACCAATTAATTAGTCTAAGTAATCACTTGTACAACCCCTCAGATAAATTCTTTTGCTTGAATAATGTATGAAATTCACGATTTATTTAAGTATCCCGCAGATATTTTTAAAGTAACAAAGATCTTATTTTTACTGAATAAATAAGTACTGTGTACTGTGTGCTTGCTCTTTTAGCCTGCAGCATGAATGGGCCGGCTCGTCCGGAAAAGTACGTCCAGACTCCCACAGAAGACCGACGCCTGAATGGCGGCTATCAGGCGTCATGCTCCGTCTGGTAAGTGGTGAGGCCTAACTTTGGCCTGTGTAACTGAGGCCTAACTCCCTCCCCATTTGGGGAGGGCGGGGGTTTTTATAGGCCGGCAACGCTTCTGTAACCCCGTGGATGCCCCGTGGGTGGTTGCAGTTGTCTATGGGCGGCGGTGATCACTTAAAATTGCGTGCCTGATAGTTTGCCTCCCTTTGACTTAAAAAAAAATAGGGGATTGAACATTGAAAATTATGGAATTGAAAGTATTTTAATTGAAATGCACGATGCTATATTTTTATCAAAACGACATTTTCGTTACATATACTAACGAACAATGAAAATATCTCAAAAACAGTTTCAACTAATTGGAAATTAAGTTATACAACATATTTCATGAAAGCCCCCGGTCAGGACTATGATATATCTCCCTTTATTACAGTGATGGGTAAAGGTCAGAGGTCGGACGGCTCCCAGCGACAGGTGTAACTTCTCATCCTTCAGAATTCAACTTACATAACATTAATTTTATCAGTTTATTTACAATGTTTATTGGGGCAAAAGAAAAAAGCTTAGAATGTGCCAGCTGCTACTCTTCCCGCGCAGATTGTAAAAGTCAATCAAGGGAAGGGCTTGAAACGGGAGTTCTCATAAGCGATGGCCTAGCAACCTGTCGTTATTTCTGAATCGCCTTTCCACCAATAGTCCACCATTTTGCTAAGCGTGGCCTTCGAGTCTCGCGAATTTTGGCTTTGTTTACCGCGTAAGGAATGTAGAGGTGTTACTATATATTTTCATATTTAATTCTATAGAGAAAACGAGTATCATGAAGGAAAATTACCTTTTTCTGATTGGCCTGGGTCTTAGATGTTTATCTATTTGTATATGTATTTATTATAAAATATAGTGTCGTTGAGTCAGTATCCCATAACACAAGTCTTGAACTTACTCTGGGGCTAATTCAATATATATTTATAATTTATTTACTTATTTATAATTACAAAAACATAATTAACGCCCAACAAAGTGGGCGCGGGTCGGCTAGTTATTATTTATAAGTTCAAAATCTTAAAATACATATTGTATGATACAATGTAACGAGCAACAATGTAACAGTACAAACGGAGCGTAAAATCGAGTCCAAACATCATCAGCAGTAAAAATGAAGCTAGCATAATCTATTCCACTAAAAGATAACAAAAGTATAGCGACGATCGGATCACAACAGATCCGTCATAAAATACAAAGTAACCAGAATTATATTGAGCAACAGAATTGCATTCATCGATGCAATGAGATAACATTCGTATAATTTTGACATTTCCTTATTGTCCAACAATGTATTCTGGCAAATAAACGCTTAAATATAATATTTTGATTATGATTATATGCAAAAAAAAATTAAATGACTCTTATGAGTAATTTATGATACGTCGCAAGTACCCTTAACCGACAAGCGTGCATAAAAAGATTGGTGAGGCGAAAAAATACCGATATCAGGACCGTGTAAGTATAAAAATGTGCATTCCCTGCCTACTCCTATGAAAAATGGCGTGATCATATGTATTTTAATACTTTTTATGAGCTTTTACTTAGTTTTGCCTGCCCCGGTATTTGCCTGTCGTCAAATCTTGCAAGTTAACCTTGGTTCACTTCTCGGTTACTGACTGCCCTAAAATTTTGTAAAATCCTTCGTTCCTAATGACTACGTATTATTTTGATAAGCATGAGCTGATGAGCTCAACGGTTAACTGCATTGACTTGAAATTTGTGTCACATATTTAACGCCATAAGATCTTCCAACGATAGAAGCTTGTGCCAATAACTTTTTTGTTAATTACTAGCTAATGCCTGCGACTTCGTTCGACCAATGGATACTATGATATCTTGTCAGCACTTTGCTCGTCTACAATAAATTTTATCCCTCGGGAACCGTACATTCTTCGGGGATAAAAAGTAGCCTATTCTTGAATCTAGGTCATAGTCCATCGCTATGCCAAATTTCATCCAGATCTGTTTGGTAGTTTTTGTGTGATGAGCGTACAAACATACAGACAGACAAAAATTCTAAAAAAAAATCGTTTAGACTTCTACAGGTCCAATAAAAAGATGCTATATATGTTTTTCTGAAATTTCTCCCATCAACAGACATAAGTAGCTCAGACAGACAAACACAGCTCATGTATAGATTTTGTTGTGTTTTAATAAAAAATGATATAGATCGTGTAATAATTTATTTAATTCTAAACTTACAATTTTCTGAAATTAATTTCATACCTAACAGTGATTTTTGAAATTGTTTTAATAAATTTTAGTGCACCCTCAAATGAAAGCAAAGGGAGTTCAGACTGGATAATTTAATGTAAATATTTTGTTTCATTCTACTATCATAATACACCCTACTATTAAAAAATATAGTTATTTCTTATTCCAAATTGGATGCGTCTATACTGGTCTATACCTATCTGCCCGGGGGGTTCGTAAAATACATAATTACTGATAAAGGAATGAAAAATAACACGTTTATTTTCCTCTGTTAGTTTTTTCTTTTACCCACACTTCTGTTTCGGAAATCGTTTTTAAAACAAAAGTTAATAAGCTCTGAGTTTGCATTTATCACCTTAAAATTCATTGCTAATTGTCATCAAATTAGAATTAAAAATTATAATATTTATTATTATTATTTTGACAAAATTCATAAATACTAGAGACCTCTTATTGAACATTTTTAAAGAAATAAAAGCGATCAAACATAAATTTAATGAATTTGTGGAATTTTAATACATAATTCTAATTAAATATTTCATAACTCGTATATAAATCACGAAGACAAAGCCGTGTGTAACTTTTCCGGCAGAGGTCTTAAATTTCAACTTAATTTCCATTCGCTCAAATTTATTAAACCGAAGTTACAACTTCTAATAAATTCCGCCGTCGCCAGAAAAAGAAAAACTACCCCTAATTTCTACCCTCTCCCGTTAATTAATGAAAGTAGCTTAACACTTCGCAGAGCTTTTTATTTTTAGGGTTCCTTTGTAATGAAGTGGCGGCATCTCTTTTGAAATTTTTGTTAATTTCCTTTGGAATGAAATTGGAATCATATTATAGAATTGAAATTTAATAATATCTATAGGTATCAAACTGAAAGAAAATCATCTATGACAACTTATAAATAAACCAAATCTTAAGTAAAATTATTTACAATGAAATTATATATAATTATTTAAGAAATAAATAGGTAATTATGGAAATAGGTTTTAATTCATTTCACAAAAAAACCAACATGCTTTAAAATCTATATAATGACAAATATAGACGACGCAAAAAGAATTTAGAAAAAACAAGCTATTTAGCAAAATTATTTATTTTTACTTTGAGAATTTGTAGCTGAAAACAAAAAGTGTTTAATTCACTAAAAGTACATACACACGTAATAAATTTATACATTCATGCATATTTCAATGATTCATTACTTAATTTACACAGGCGAGAACCCTGTTACACGATAAAACTCACACTTAGCAGCCTTTTTGGCTGGAGACTATTTGTCGCAGGTGACGAAAGCTTTTAATTTGGTCTATAAACATTTAACTACTTTTGGTGCCTTTAAAACAGTTATAAACTTACAAGCATTAAAATATTTAAAACACTTACATCCTCTCTGGTGGATAATGGAGTTAATATTCCTGTGTTTGTATAAAATGTAACATTATTTATATTTTTAGTAAAATTAATATATATATTTTTTACTTGTGTTAAGACTCTCGTCACATCTATCCGGCCAACGGGAAGCCGGACAGGTATGTGGGACTTGAATGCACCATAACCACACGGTGTTAATCGCCTATATTATTGATTCAAATCCATCCAATAGCTTTTTCGGGAAATAGTAAAAAACATACATCCATCCATCCATACAAACATACATCCTCGCAAACTTTTGCATGTATAATATTAATAGGATGTATATGGGTCCAATCTCAGAAAAATAAATAAATTACAAAACAAAAACAAATTATTTAATGGCAACAACACATAGTAAATTCATCTACTGAGTAGTAGTAATACTTATCTTGTTACGATAGGTATAAAGTGAACATCATTGTAGCGAATATCTTTTATTTAATATAAAAAGTTATTCCAAGTTATGTACACCCAGAATAGCATCAAATAGCCTAAGGCAAAGAATAGACGAGGCACCTCGTTAAAGGAAACACTGTCTTAATCTCTGAATTAATAATACAAATCGATCGACTTGCTTCTGTTTGTTAAGACATGTCAAAACGTAATCTAGCTTTGGACACTTGTAAATGAGTGTACATCACTCCCTATCTTACCACCATATTATGTTTTACATTCAAAAAATAAGACAACTCTTAATGATTCCGTAATAAAGTCGAATATCGAATTCTCCAAAGTTTTGCATCGGAAAAGAAAAGTTTGTGTTTGTAACCCGTTCCGTTTCACAGTAGTGACAATATAAAAGGATGTTAATTGGTGTTTGCTACTTTCTGAGGCAATGGAGTCGTAACTAGGCTACCTAGACATTGTCGCGTGTCTGGATTTGCATACAAGCCGGCACTAGTAATTATTTGCTTGTATTAAAATAAAATTTGTGTCCTGGCTCTATTGTCTAGGGATAAGTTAGGTTTAAATAAGCCGATATGAGTCTTCGTTAAAAGGAACCACTTTATTTCGTTTATGTCCTTAGTGCATTCATAAAGTCCATAAAATACATTCACACAATTTCCTTTTTTATTGCTGATAAGTAAACTGAATTAAATAAAATTCAGATCAAACATTTCAATCCAAAATAAGTGATACAGATACTTTTAAAAATATATATAAGTAAGTCTGCATGTCACTGCAAGTCGCTTTGCATGTACTGTGGTCGCACACACGTCTAGACCACGAAACTTTTCTGGCCGAAATATGGACCGCGCCGGCCTTGCGGTCGCTTTGTATAGTTTTCAATCTCTGTTATGAGAGCTGTAGGTTCCGCAAGCTTTTGAAGTATTTGGGATATAATTATGAGGTTTGCGGTATTTTAAACACTGTATAATGTTTTTGTTGTTGTATAATTAGAAACCTTACTTACATTTAAAGTATAATAAAATAATTAATTATTCGAACATTCCTAAATTAAAAAGTGAGTACGAACAATGACAAAATAGGAAAAATTTTGGGGAAATGTCAACCCAATTATTTTAGTTACCAGACCTCAAATGGAATCTCATCTCGACATATAAAAAAAATTCGCGAGACATATTGTTTAAGCTGCCTAACTTCTAAAACATTCATTATTCAGTGGTCTGAATATATGAGTGTTTTAAAAGTAGAGGTCCACATACAAACCCAGAATCGCGTCTTTATCACTTACTGGGTACACAGAGCCCACAGTCGTGATACTCGAAGGGCACGTTTAGCTTAATAGTGGGCTAATTGAATAATAATGATAGCTATCGCTTCTTAGATTTCTCTGTAATAAGCTCTTTCTTCGATTGACTTTTACAATCTCCGCGGGAAGAGAAACATTTGAAATATTTTTATTTTCATTTCTAATCTAGCATAGATATACGACACTTAAAGGTTTAAATATTGCCAATAAAATACATTTATTTTCCTAAATTTACAGACACACTTTGCTACCCTACAAAGCAATATCGGCGAAAGCTTAATATGTATTAACTCGAATGCACTGCGCTGTTATTCACGTAGGCTTCTCTTTGTATTACGATGCCAATTTTTATCAGTATTGCAAAGCCTGGGATCACAAAGTAATCGGTAAGTTTTTTGCAAGTGATATTAAGTGATCACCGCCGCCCATAGACAACTGCAACACCCGCGGGGTCTAGTAGTTGGACAAATCTTGTGTCGTAATGGTTAAGCTTACTCGCTAATCCTGTCCTGAGTTCGATCGCTGGTCCTAAGTTCGGTCTCCGATCAGGCCAAGAGACTTTGGAAACCAATTTTCTTATTTATGATTAAAAGAAACAGCATAGGATTGTATACTCAATTACATTAGCAATATGGCTCAACGTTATGTCATCACTTTAATAAATAAATGCGTATTTCAGGTACAAAGTAAAAAGACATTCATCCACGGAGATAAGCGGCATTGTACGATAAATCCGAGAAAATCTGTCCCGACCGAAAACTGTCAAGTCAAATTGTCTTGTCATCAGCCAAAACCAAAACAAACGCCCGTTTAATTTCAAAAAACATTCCGTAAAGTTCTAAACAATTTGTTGAGAAAAATAAATTATTAAAAATTTGTTTCTCCTCTCCCATTTCGCTTTGGGCTTTAAACTTCAAGACGCGTCGTTACCTCTCCCCCTCGCTCCCCTTCCTCGTACGCGGGGGCTGTAACATCAAAGTGAATTAGTAAGCGTTGTCTAGGGGTGTCCGTTTGGGCCCTTTGAAGTCATATCCACCTGCAGGGCGCGCCGCGTTTCAGAGCCTGTCTTATTTTGATAGCACTTGCCCTCACTGGCCTATTTGTTGCGAAATTTTGCTTTTAAACTGCTAAATGGGGCGGTAAATTACTTTCGTTGAAGTATTTTTTATTTGAGGAAAATAATTTTTAAGCTAGTTTTTAACGTTTGTGTTCGAGGAAAATTTATTAGTAAAGTGAACCCTTTTAACGTTAACATATGGGTGTTTGAAAAATGACCTTTCACAATTAAATTACGTGTACGTCGTAACAGAATTTCAACTAACGTAAAACTAACACATAGATTAAAAAAATGTTATATAAAAACCAAACAATGAAAACATAATCGTCTTCTTTGAAGCAGAGAACGAAATAAAGGATTTTCTTCAAAAGGTCCATATTCAAAACAGTCCACTATCGCAATTCCATTTAATTTATTCCAGCCACCACACTCGTATCGTTAAGAATGGTTAAGAAATATTATTTCTCCAAAAAGGCGTTATCTCACCCAGCCACCTTACAAAGGAAGAATAGATCTTTCTTCCTTTAATAGAGCATCTAAAAGGGTTGCCAACAAAGACTTAAAATTGATGGCTGGAACTGAAAATTTTTCTCAATATTACTTACTTCTGGTTTCTCAATATTACTTACTACATGGATATATATATTTATATTTAAGAACGCACACATTTGTTTGTGGTAAATAGTATGTGGCAGTTTATTATCATACTAGTTCTTGCCCACTGCTTCGCCTGCGTAGATTATTTTTCTATAAAAAAAATCACTCTTTCACTCTCTTTGGGGTGGAATTTCCGATAATTTTAGCGCTTTCCTACGCTCGCCAAAGAATGCGAAATTTCGACTTCTTGTGTTCAGTAATTTCAGCTGTAAGTTGTCTGTCAGTCAGTCACTCAGTAACGGAAGAGTTTTATATTATAGATAGAGTAAATACCTCGTTTATTTATAGATTTTTGGTTGTGACCAATACTATTTTTTTTAATATTCTTCAATTGTTTTTCCTAGTGTAATTAATGTCTTCTTCCTTTCTGATATATTATCAGAATTAAGACAACTAACCTAAGTTGAATTGTGAGTTGAAAAACCTATTATACCTTAAAGGTAATAAATATTGTGTTATTAGCGCCGTATAGAATGAGTGCAAGATAAAAATTCAAAGAGCTACAAACTACTAGCATTTTGGAACGAACATCACCAAAGAGTACAAAGTGTCTCACGAGCTATTTTTTTTTCCGAAACAGATTTATACATAATGTAAATAAGTGACATAAGCTCTATTTTAATACAAGATCAACTTTATGTTTATATCACTTAAATTTTTCACTTCACACTGCATTCAAGATGAGATCTCAAATAATGTGGAATTATAATGTAAAATGTAAAATAATACAAGTCATAAATAATTGTCATTAAAGCTGAAGACAGTTCCACTACATTCTATATCCAAGTATACCTCCAAAAAAACGGCGCTTTTTGTCGGCGGCGGTATATCGCGGTCGCGATAGTCAACACAGGCTCTTCTAAATGCAAATCTACCTACCTACACTATTGAGGTAAGAACGAGTGAGGGAATAATTTCGGTTTAAGTTGGTTTAAGTACATAAAAAATAAGTTGTTTGAAAACGCTTTTATAGTGGTATGGAGCCA
>JADGIL010019410.1:0-22453 GCA_020352625.1 Cactoblastis cactorum
TCCCCGGTCAGGTCATGATGAAAAATGACCTTTTTCTGATTGGCCTGGGTCTTGGATGTTTATCTATGTATTAATTATAAAATATAGTATCGTTGGGTTAGTATCCCATAATACAAGTCTCGAACTTAGTTTGGGGTAACTCAATTTGTGTGATTTGTCCCTATATATTTATTTATTTATATACTCAAATTTACTAATTAATATTTAAAAATAAGTTGATGCACATATTTGTGACTTTATCTCACGAATTTCATTTTTGACTATACTTTGTTATGTTATGTAAACATTAAAAAAATAAGTTGGTAACGTAAAATTTATTGGAATAAGTAGCGAGACCTTTAACCTTTGTTCGGAATATGGCGAAATTGTTTGCGACTACGAAACGCAAATGAAAGGGATCTGGTTTTGCTAACCTTCTGTAGTTAAGATTACTGATTTAAACTAACTTAACAATGGTGATTGAGTAAGACATAGTTTAAAAAATAAATCTCGTGTCATTTATCAGGTAATAAAATAACCTAAATGAAGTATTATATTTGATTAGTTTGATTACTCTGGTATTTGGCTTCGCCATGGTAAGAAAGAGATTTTATTTTAGTTTTAAAGACTGAATAATTAAATGATGAAAATGTAATGATTTATTATTTGCTTATTACACCAAAAGTATTACTGGTACTACTCAAAGTAAACATTTGCTTGTGCTCATATCAATAGCACCATCGCAATTCATAAAAAGCTTAAAAAAATATATTTGACAAAAATATTACGAGCACGTTTTGGGTAAATATCATGTCGTTAATTTTTAAGGGGTTAACAGAGCCAAGAGCCTTGATATACAGGTATAGTGACAGGTTGCTGGCCCATCGCTTATGTCAAGAATCCCCTGTTTTAAGTAAAGGTCTTAATTGACTTTTAACATCCACGCGAGAAGAGAAGCGTCGTAGGTGGTTTCGTTCATTAAAAATATAAATAGATACGTCTTATGCCCCGAAAATCTAACTAATGGGATTCAAAGTAATAGGGCTTAGGACAAGGCTGCAAATAAATAGCTGTCTCCAATTAGACAAAGCATTTTCGGACAATCGTGACGTGGTCACGTAGCGAGTCGTCAACGATATTGATATAACTGTCGGCTGACATGGGAAAACGGCGGCCGCCCACGCGCTCCGCGACCGGTGCTCGGTACATTCGCTCACAATCGCGAACTATATACTAATATAGCTGATGATCCATACTAATATTGTATTTGTCTGTCTGTAAGGCTTTCACGGCTTCATTGTTAAATCGATTTTATTGAAATTTCGAATGATATTTGATTACTTACCTGTGATTAAAACCACGAGTGCCCGGGAGAAGAGGAAGTTATACCCTATTGCCCCTTTTTATGTTATACGAATTTTTACAAGTTTATTTTTATACCTTATATATAAATTTTAAAAAAATAATAATAGGCCTACTATTATTATTATTTTTAAATTTAAACGATCATCATCAAAACATGTCTAAACTAAGTCGCTGAAGATGAATTTTGTGTTCAATTAGTTATAAACTTTCATTGTGAGTATATATATTATAATGTGAATTCCCCTATTTTGAGAAATTTCAATCTCGCAATTCTATTTAGATCTGTCTGTGATCCAAATGATTCAACATCTTTTTTTTATGTAAGAGGGAGACAAACGACCAGGCGGGTCACGTGATATTAAGTGATCACCGCCGCCCATAGACAACCGCGACACCCGCGGGGTCACAGAAGCGTTGCCAGGCTCTCCCACTCACCGGACGGAGCATGACGGCTACCATTCAGGCGTCGGTTTTGTGTGGGAGTGTGGTACTTCCCTGGACTGAAAAATGAATATAAGGCAGCAGTATTATCGGCTGTCTAAAAAGCCGCTCGATTAAATGAGCGCTCGTGTCTTTTCGATGCGACTGTATATGACATCATCTGGGGTATAAGCGCAAATTAAAATACTAGTTTGTGTCTGTTTATATTACTTTTTATTATATATTTAGGTAAACGATAGAGTAGTAACACACACTTTCTAAAACACACACATTTACGTTGAGCTAAGCATTTCCAAAAATGTAATTGTTAAAAATTATATAAGTATAGTAATTTTTACTTACTGGATTTGACCTAGTTATATGACTGACTAAACTGTTACTATAGGTACCATATGTTTGCCATAAGATTTAATACAATACTTATTTCCTATTCAAGAGTGAATAAGCATTACTAGAATTTGCGTACTCGACCTTTACCTTCCCATCAGGCGGTCAGTCAAACGCACTCAAGTGAAGTTTTAAAAAAAGGAATATAATATATATAAGTCATATAAGTAATAATGTGTCATGAAACAGTGGAATAAAGGAGTCGTAAACCAACAGACATCTGATTAAGTCGTAAGCAATGCTCACCCCCTATGTGGCACTCATTTTTTTATATTTCCCAAGAAAAAAATGTTATTCGGTCGAAACTAAATAAAGATAGTGAATCTTGCAATCGTCCATAAGTTATGGAGACGACTTCCTTTCAGTTGGATTGCATACATTTTTAAGTTTAATGTAATATCAAAGTATATTGCTTTAATAAATATCAATTTGACAAAAAGCTACCTAAAAATAAAAATTTTGGAATTGGGATATAAGTAGTAAACTGGCTTTTCTGCTAAGTATTATTACACTGCTGATCTGAAAGCTTCGTACATAGGTTTATAATTGGCCCATTTAAGAAACCTATACGTAGATCGTAAATGCCATAGATAATGTGTCTAGGAAAATCTAGTTTTCCACTGTACTAGTTCACTTTTTCCCTTTTCTAAGTGGCTGGAGAGGCACCTGTGTCGACAAAAAGTTGCTCCGTGGCGAATACTTAGAAACCGGGTATTTATTGCATGTAAGATAACTTTTTATGGTTCGAACAATTTATTAAATGTACGATTGAGTAGCATCAAAATGTTAGGATACCTTTTCACAGCTGAGAATCAACAATCGAACTAAGCTTAGAAACTCGTCTAGGTCCTAAGTGAGTTTCTAACATACACGTCCTAGGTACATCAACAAGGTAATCTCTGTGATACATTTTGTAATATAATTTTCATACATTTATGTAGTGACAGTGAAGAGGTTTTTTTACCCGTACCATTATCAACTTAACTAGCGAACCGCACCGGCTTCGCACGGGTTTAAAACCTACCTTGTAAATAACTCTATCTAGTAATGAGCCGCATCAAAATCAGTTGCGTAGTTTTAAAGATCTAAGCATACATAGACAGACGGCGGAAAGCGACTTTATTTTTATATAATGTAGCGATACGGCCTTTGATTTCGGAACTAAACATAGTAATTTTAATGAAGGTCTAGTTGAGTTATATGCCACTCTAAGGAAGCAAACTGATAGGATTTAGACAGAAACAGATTCGAAAGCACTTAAAAAATGCATTTTAAAAAACCTCAAAAAATGCATTTTACAAACTAGCTGTACCCGCGACTTCATCCGCGTGGAATTTAACAATTATAAAAATGTTTTTAAACTAAAATTAGCCTAAGTTACTCCTTATTACATCAGCTTACTGTCAGAGAAAAATGGCAAAAACGGTCTAGCCGTCGTTTTTGCCGAAACAAACAGACGGACAATGATAAAGCGTAAGCGGTTCTTTTGATATTACATACACTAAAATTTTATTTGTTTGTATACTATCTGATGCCCGCGACTTCGTCCGCGTAGATTTTACGTCAGTTCCATACTCGGTTACAATAAATTTTGTCCCTTAGGAACCTTACAATATTCCGTGATAAAAAGTAGCCTATCTTTTATTCTAGGTCCATCGCTATGCCAAATTTCATCCAGATCCCTTCGGTAGTTTTTATGTTATGCGCGTACAAACATACAGACAGACAAACAAAAATTCTAAAAACAATCATGTTGGCTTCTATAGGCCCTATAAAAAGTCCCTTTATATAAATTCCCTTTCTTAAATATCTTCCATGAACAGCTTAGTTACAGTTTTAATATAGATATGTATAGATTGTACTTCAATTTCAGAATCAATATATATAACTTCAGAAATTTGCATTACTTACTCTGCAGTACTGGGTCGGAATACAAAGCTAATATACACAAGCTTAAACTCATAACAAAATTGGGAGCTAGCATATTGTACCTCTCATTAATATCAAGTACTGATGCATTATTTATTTGTATTGACATCGCCTGGATTTCAACAATTCCACTCAATTGTCACCAGGTGTCGTATTATCCATGATTATAACATAGATATATTTAAAATTATCTTAAAGTGTTTTATTTCTTTAATTGATCTTTATCATTGTGTGAGGTATATATAAAAAAAATTCAAAGACACATAATTTTAATAACTCTTCCAAAATCTTTAATATAAAGAAAATCAAATCACTCGTATAGCACGTCTCAGCTTTCTACCGGACATACACCTTTAGAGCAACAATACATCAAAAGTAGCAGAGTCGGGTCGCTTTCAGTCGAGGTTCGTTAATAAGGGCCAGCTAAATCCTTTTCGGTCGATTTTAATGACGTTGCAGACAATTTTAGCGGGCGGACTGATAGATTGGCACTGCTGATGTTTTGTTGTCGGAGATACCTCGTAACCATCTTAAGATACGATCAATGCGATGACTCCCTTATAAATATACATATATAAAGAGCTGCCTGTTACTACTAGTTCGACTGTTATCATAAGTTTATAACGCTAAGTAGAAAGCAAAGCTTTATAAGAGATGCGAATCTCTCCATTCTAGTAGTCTAATATCTGTAAAATACCAGTGCTTTGTAACAGTGATATACAGTAAATCTTGACTTTAATTTGATTCTTAAACCTAAACCATAAAAATGACTGGCTTTGATGTTACTGAGTATTGTTATATGAGTATTAATAAGTTCCTTCTGACGTTGTTTCATATCAAAGATCGCTCTGAATTTCTTGTGTAGTATTAAAAAGACATGTATAGTTAACAACAAGAAATTTTATTTTTAATTAAAATGAAAGCTCTGAAGTGTCTGAATTTATCTTTTAAAGAAAGTCTTGTATCACAAGAGAACCTTTAAAATATAATTAAAAGAATAATATATAATTAATTTAAAAGAGATTCCTTGTTATAATTTGATACGCTTTTTACATGAGTATCGTCATTACTACAAAATATGTTTATTAAAACATATTTTTGTAGAAACGATGTCACATATTTAGAAAACGGAAGAGAAGATAAGATCTTTAAGTACTAATTTAATGATCTCGGAAAAATGCTATTAAAGGTTAACCACATTTCGTAAACAGTGTTACGTTATATATAATATTAAAGTAGATAGACAAATGCATAAACGTCAATGCGAATAACTATCAAGCGAGATAGAGCCATTATCGGGGCTCAACGTCTACATATACATAAATAGCACATTTAGGAACCTCTTAGATATTCCAGTATTGCAAGCAGTACGAAGCGATTGCGACGCGCCTAATTGTAGCTGTTAGTCGCAACTAGATCTCAGACTGGTTGGAGTTCATGGTTATGTAATGATTAATTTCATTTTAATAAGGTATCTTTTATCTACCATATATTTCGATTCATTATATCATCACATATTTTATTAACAATGTCCTTCGGTTTGGGGTTATCTTGTTAGTTGCGTGTATAATATAAAGCGTCCTGCTATGTTTTTATAAAATATAGTATATACCCACATTAGGTATTATTAATTTGAAATTAATACAATAAAAAGACTGTCGGTTCAACTCCATCGTCTGCCATACATGCTCTTTACCATACAGACTTTGCAATGCCAAGTAGGCTTGTATCAGAAAACGTTTGCTAGGCTGGATAAAGTACAGTAATTCTCTTATTCTGTAGTCGAATAGCGAAAAAATAAGCCCTTATAATTTGGTCCTATCTGTCCGTCCGTATGTCACAGCTACTCTATTCCGAAACACTTTGGCCTACACAATTTCTTTATATACGTAAATCTACGTATATAAAGAAATACTACGATTAATAAACCGCTGAACGAATTGGAAAAAGTGTCGCGGGTTTCAAATAAACTACTACAAATGGACTATCTAACAGTACACACTATACTTTGTAAATTACTACATAGTAGAGTCCACGTTGAGAAGGTGAGCGAGTTTAGAGCCAAGACATTCGGTCTATTCATTCCAAAGTTAAAAAATACTGAAATGTGTATATTTTGAATGACCCTTTCTTTTATAAATTCTTATTGTACATATTTATATACAGGTACATATTAAATGTAGCTCGTAGCTCTAGAAGCTCTTGGTTTTCTTTCTTTATTATTTCTAGAGTCTTCTCTGTAAAAGTTATGTATAACATGTCTAGACACGGAATTCGATTATGTAGAGTGTCAACCATAAGTTAATATAAAATAGTTCTTCTGAAAGAGTGTCTTCTGAAACAATCAATCAATCAAATTATTCTTTTCAAGTAATTAAATAAATACAGTATAAAAACGAAAACAGATTCCAATGGCCCATACTATCAAAATAAAGGATTTTATACATACATATATTAAAAATTAAAGTTTGGGAGTTTTTTACGAGCTAGAAAAAACGTCAAGAAATAGTGATTCGAATCAAAATATTATGGTACTGTGTTTAATGTCTACATTCATGAAAAAGTATGTTGCACCCCAAAATTATCAAGAGAGTGAGTCAATTCAAAGGCCGCATTAATAAAGATACCTATATTCAAGAAAAAGTTTACTTCCTTCAATAAGAATATATATCTATATTATTGTACTTTAATACATGGAATATGTCCAAAGAATTTCGCAAGTTCATAATAATTGCCAATTCTTATATACTTGTACACCGCTCTCGACCAATGTGGTCTTCGCCTCACAAAAATTCACAACACAACAGGTGTTTCGATTGATCAGATAAAATCTTCATTCCGATCACGGACTGGTTTACTTTTTAAATGGCCATTGACGCAGCAGTCCTACACTACAAAAGAATGAAATATCTATACTGAGTTTGATTTTTAAAACTTATATCTGTGTGAACATTATTATCTTTTTTGGATAAATACGATCATGAAATATAAACACATAATTTTTTTTTATGTAGTCACAGAAAATTAATAATACTTAACTATTATTATTTAGTTAATTATTATTAACAATAATACATAGTTATGTAATATTGAGAACACCTCTGCTCCAAAGACCAAATGAAACACATAATAAGTGCAGTCTCCAAAGAGTTTATCCTAAGATTATAATGACACAACCTTATAATATTTTCGAGGTTATACTCTTTGATAGATCGGTTGCAACAAGACCATAGATTTTATGAGATTGTCGATACATCAGTCAGTCTGAGGAATTCCTAAGCGCGAACACAAATTTGAATTTAGAATTAGCATCACGCGCGACGCGCGCCTCTATCTGTTTGATCTAAATCGGCTTAACCATTCACTTCGAAGAGCATGGTAATTCAAAGTGCACCTCATACATCAACGGTGGGCCACAAATGTTCTTTATTTAATACCTGAACAGTCCTCAATGGATGCGATACCAAATCAAACGAGTTCTGCCCGTGGCTGTGTGCGCGTGAGTCTCAATGATACCAGAGTTTTAAGCTCATTTGTCATCGGAAAGATAATAGTTGAAGCTGGTTGGATCGACAATGGGTCATATTTTCTTATTGTTATATTTTTAAAAATGTTCTTTGGATTGTTTTTGTAGTCCACGGACAGACTTAATAAATACATAAGTGTTTTATGCATTTCTCGATGGCTAGTTGCAAATCGAATCGTAATACCATATACGTGAGCCTATATTAATAAAATTAAAAGTAGTTCATCATGTTATTATAATATTATTATAGCCTTTTAATTAAATTTTGACGACCTCCGTGGTGTAACGGTTAACGTATCTGATCACTACTCAGGAGGTCCCGGGTTCGATCCCCGGTCAGGTCATGAAGGAAAATGACCTTTTTCTGATTGGCCTGGGTCTTGGACATAATTAGTGTCACTAATGAATTATTATTGTTTCTTCATTGTGTTGCAATTACGCAGCGCATGTTACTACCACAAAAATTAAGAATTTCAACAGATCAATTCAATTGGTGTTATCGATGCATGTGTCGTTGCAACGTTGGTCAGACAATATTTCAATGGTCGCAGACAGATGCTGCATATAGATCACTAGAACCGGTTCTTTGGAAGTTCATGGGAGAGGCCTATGTTCAGCAGTGGATATGCTGCAGCTGAAATGACGAAAATGAAGGATTCAATGTGAGGGAGACTTTTTATAAAATTAAAAAGTAATGCTAAACATAACATATAATTAAGGTGACCTGTAATATAAGAGTATAATACCAACCAAATACCAGACAAGTCAGGTACCGGCACGTATAAGGTACTTTAAAATCAGAAGCACCATAAAAATAAAAAGTAAATGACACGCGAATTTATGAATGATGATCCTGATCTTGGAAACATGGAACTCACGATTGATCCTCGCAATAACCATACGTCATTGTTATGGCACATAAAAGTGACGGAACATTCACTACCACTGTTTAGCGAGGCTTATAAACATGCCATTTTATATGCGGCGAGTTGCCATCGATTTGTTCAAATCGCCCCGTAAATTTTTTAAACCAATTGACATAACTGCGCAAAAATTCCCACTAGTTTTAAGCTAAGACATTTAAACTGAAAGAGTTATATTTATATATATATTATTTTCAATGTTACGCCAAAAACTATAAATATCTTTATTTCATATCAGAATGCATCATCACTATACTTATAATCTTACAAGACGTCTATTTAAAATGATGGAATGATCAGGTTTCCCGCGCATCGACTTCAATCTGAGATAACTTATATCAATACAAAACAAAAAGCATACTCATTTAAAATAAATAGCTATACAGCGTATCATTAATTAAGTGAAACAAAACAATGCCCACCTCTGATGGATCATGAGAAATCATCTAATGCTGCTTATCTGGACGACTGTATTGCCATTACCTATTCGCCGTTGCTACTTTAGATAATTAATTGATTCGCTAAGCGAGTCGACCACATTCACCCACAATAGATTCTTGGGTCACAGGTCGCAGGCATGGTAAACAAGGACAGACATATTGCACTCAGCTACGCTCCGGCTCAAATGGCCAATCACGCCTCCGACGTGAGAGAGAGATAGTTGTAGATAGGAAAATGTTGGCGAGATAAGCCCTCGATGTAAATGAGACCTACAATAATCTGACCTAAGGTTTCATTTGGCAACATACATGCTCAGTCACGATTTCAATATTCTCTCTAAAGGCAATCGGTATTTCACTTCATTGTGTTTGTTATCATTTATGTAGGTAACGTGCTGTAATGATAACAGAATACTTAGTTTCATAAATTATTTGCATATTATGGACAGCTGTCTGCCGCTTTGATATGTAGTTTAGTAATAATTAATTATGGAGCTCTTATCGAATTGGTTGCAGCTTTAATTGACTCGTACGATTAGATGTCATCATTATTTGTGTAAGACTATATTAGTTTCTGAATTGTTTTACTTCAAAGCTTTTAGATTACAGGTACCCCACTAAATCCTAACGGGATCCATGTACTTATTCAGCAGTTCAGCACTTCTACTTGTTTTTATACTGGAGCAATCTTTATCTGACCAAAGTCAGAATACTTATGTACTTATATGCCTTGTCTTTCAAAAAATTAATAACACTTATTAAGGAGCAGGATATTGGAATATCGGAACAAATAAAGTCGTTTGAATAACAGAAGCCAGGAGTAGAAACATTCTGAACAAATTCTAAAAAAAAATATGCAAAATTTTTCGCTCACGTACGATCCCACGATTTCCCATTATTAAGTGCAACTGTGCGCATATCTTAGATAATATGAAGGAAATATAAGAATCTTAGAGGGTTATGCATGGAGACTTAAAATATAAGTAACTACCTGGATAACCGAGCTCCGTTCGGTATTTTTATGACATCAGAATCTATATGAAATAAAGTAATAAGTGGTATGAGCCTGCAGCATGAATGAGCCGGCTCGTCCGGGGCAGTACCATACTCCCATAGAAGACCGACGCTTGAATAGCGGCTATCAGCCGCCATGCTTCGTCCGGTGAATAGGAGAGCCGGAGGCAAAACTTCCCCGCCTTCCCCATTTGGGGATGGCTTTTTAAAGGCCGGCAACGCTTCTCTGAGCCCGCAGGTGTTGTATTTATCTAAGGGCGGCGGTGATCACTTAATATCACGTGACCCGCCTACTCGTTTGCCTCCCTCTTACATAAAAATAAATAAATAAGCACACTTTGTTGTATTAAAATTAAAGTAGATCGGACCTTGACGGTGTAAGATTACCGCCATCTAGCGGCTATTGTGGTAATTTTCACTTTCCTATTTTATTGTTATCGTTGCGCTACAGTTGCAAAAAATCGTTTAACGGGAAAATAACAATAAATCATTGTATTTAAAAATGATAAACTACGAAAAAATAGAAATTTGTTTTTCCAAACACAAATAAAAAGAAAACTGCATATAGTCGGGAATCGAACCTAGAACGCGGACGCAATAGGCAAGCATGTTAATCACTGCACTAACAATTCCGCTGAGACTGTGCTGAAATGAAAATATGGGAAAAACGAATTTTAACAGACCTGGAAACACGATCGATTTTTTGCCCCCTTGAGCACCTATATAAAAATTTCAACGAAATCGTTAGAGCCGTTTCCGCAAACGCGTGACATTTGACAAATAAGTAATTATACAAATATTGCTCGTTTAATCGTATAGAATAGAATAGGACAATTGAAAGGATATTTTGTCAACTTTTGCCAACATTACAAATATTAAAAGAACTTAGTTACGTTTATTGAATCATCTAAGTACCTACCACGTCCGTGTATCGGTGTTTATCGTTAAGGCATGCGACTCTATATCAGTCAAAATCAATAGCCGTGGTCTGAACTGAACTGTTTGTTCAAGATACCTGACTCGTGATAACACCACACGACAACGGCTTATAAGATGCTTTTGTCAAGTTCTAGCCATCTACCTTATGGAGGGGTAATTGTAATCTGATATATAAATAACATTTTGTAAATCTGTAAAATGTTGATAAATAAGGAAAGGTTTAAAACTTTTGTAAAAAATTCTTTATTTTTGTCATCTAACTTAAAACGTGTCATCTAAGTAAATCATGTATGATATTGTTCATTTTTTGCGTCAGAGATGTTTGATATTTTTGAAAGTTTGCATACCTAAGACTTGCTAAAATGTTGTTTACAGTTGAGCACAGATTAATTGTTGTCTTTCAGTAAGTGTATTAAGTATAATGTGGATTCTTTTGTATTATAAATGTTATTACGTACCTTATACCTACTTTTGTTAAAAATAAGCTTTTATATGAGCTGTGTATTCAGTAGTAACCTAATTTCGATTAAAAAAGGTTGCATTTGAGGAGATCTTAGCAAGTTATACGGCCACAATACATATTTCAGAATAATCGTATTAATAAAAATACATATATATTTCAATTCAGAGTTCATTTTGTGTGTTATTTTTATGGGGATTGTCAACAACTTGTTATCATGATAAATTTTGTTTGTAAAATAATTAAAATAACTAAATGTAGGTTAGCAAACAAAGGTGGAGTTCGCGAAAACCCACAAGTTTTGATGTTTATCTCTACGACGCTCCATTGCAGAAATATCGATTAGATAACAGCCGATAAAATGGCCTAAGTAAATAAAACATGCATATTATACATTGATATCGTCTTAAAACACTTGTTGCGAGACTTTTGCATTTCCTTAACCATAATAAGCTATGTCATACTGAATTAATTGTTTTTGTGCCTTGAAATAACAACTGTTTTAGACACTTTCATGTTGGTCTGAGAGAGAAAGAAAAACATAGAATGAACTTATTGTTTCTTTTCCCGCGCAGATTTTAAAAGTCGATTAGATAAGGGTTAAAAATTGGAGATTTCTCTTATAAGCGAGTAGATAGCTACTTAAAGTAATAAAAGTGTATTGCTTTCTATCTCAATTTTTGCATCAATGCGTAAATTATAAGTATCCAGAATACAATGAAAGAGTAAATTATTTGTAAAGTGTAATATCTGAACAAATAAGTTTATTGAAGCCAAAAGTTAAAGAATTGACCTAAGCAGTTATCAAAACTCTATTTGAAATCTCTTACGGAGTCGTAAAAGCAATCATGTATATTGCAGATATAATGTTAATATCAAAATTATGATTTTAGTTGATTAGATGTTAGATTCTGATCGTGCCTATAGTAAAACAAGAAAGCCTTGTAGAAGTTAACCTACGAACAAGTGGAACGAGTTCAGTCTGTATCGGAACATATAAAGTGAAACTGCGGCGAGCTGTTTATCAATTGCAGTTTCATTATCTGGCAGACACCTGCCTGGGTTTAATTCCGGGCTTCACACGACACGATTTTAATGTCGTAACTAAGATCACTCTCATAGATATTAACTTTTAAGAATTAGTTTTGATGCCTCCATGTTAGTAAATGGCTTCGATGAATAAGGGAGCCGGAGGACCAACACACCTTAAAATTGCAAGTGCAAAGGACAGGTGGCAACTTGGTATTTCAGGCCATAAGCTGCAGTATCAACTTCCTATCAAGTTTGCCGATTACCTGATTGCCAACTCAGTCGTATAGAAAAAAACTACGCAATATACTCGCTTCGCAGCGGGATGCCTGTTCGCGAGTAATTTCACAAATGGCTAACTTATTCAAATTTAATTTGTCACCAATTTATATGTACGTTAACGTAACAATACTTCGTCTACGATAGTTTTCTTGGACTTTAATGTCTTTCTACTAAGTTTATTGAAATAAATCATTGTTTTCTATTTCATGATAAATCTTCATCTTATTATAATAAGTTACTTTTTTACCCTACTAACTTGTATATGCACTTTATTAATGGATTAATAGGGGCATTTAACATTTAAGGTATCTGAAAAATGAAAATGAAAAATAAAAAAACGTCCATATCACCAAATTGCAAACAACGGAAATGAAGATGTTGAGATGGGCAGGAGGTAATACCTTGTTAGACAGGGTGAGGAACAACCACATCCACGGGAGTTTTAAGATAAGACATTAGAAGAAAATGTATCCGAAATCCGTCTTAGATGGTATGGACATGTCATGAGAAGGCCTAGAAATCATCAGTCAAATGACCAAGCGAGTCCCTAATATCGACACTGGTCCAAGAAGGCATGGACGTGGACGCCCCCATCAAACTTGGATGGTCGTTGTTAACAAAGACTTAAAGAAAGTCCAAGTAAATGTAATGACGACCCAAAATTGAAGACAATAGCAAAAAATGACAAGGAGAGCCTACCCCAAATGAAATGGGACAAGGTTAGGCAAAGAGAGAGAAATGAAAAACATCGTTTATTTTAAATAAATTAACTTTATCTTTGTACCTTAGACTTAGGCCAACAATAATAATGTCTCCAACAATAATAATAAATATAAATAATACTCTATTTTGAAGATCTTTTCACTATTTCCTTTTTAGGTCTATAATCCAGTCGAAGTCCTCAAATTGCTACACAATATAATTTATTTTTGTGATGTTAGTGATGGCACGTGTGGACTATTATGAGTCATATTATTATTGCCCATGGCTACTTTATTAACGAAACTTGTATTGGCATTACGTAATATACTAAGATCGACGTGACTCATACCTAAAAATATTAAATATATTTAATACGTACCTGATATTTCAATAATAGTTTTAATATTCATATATTATAATACACCTTTCAATATGTGACTCATTTTCGATTGTCTGGTATATTTCTTATAATAATAAATAAACGAGTTTTTAGGCAAGTTTCATATGATAATGTTCTTAGTATCTATTATATATCTAATGTAGCAATCAAGTTTTTTAGGGACTTTATAATGCAACTAAATTGAAAATAAATAATATACCCACTTTTCAAAAATGAACTAGACAGATATAGTCACATAATAATAATAACCATTACGACAAAGAAATAAGTGTCTTCAAGCTCCAGTGGTCTAATCGTGTGTCTTATGATCTGGAGGCCGAGAGTCGAATCCTACGGGAGGTAACTTATTGAAAAAATATTTCTGAATCATCTGATTATAATTCGGAAGGCACGTTAAGCTGTAGCTTGTGAACGATATCTAGCATTTGTATAAACCTATCTTAGAATTAGTTCTAGTGTACCCTTTGGGTTGCAGATGTCAGAAGGTATTCACTCTATGTAATACCAGCAACCCATAGAGTTAAGTATATAGATACACCTCTCTCTCTATAGATCTCACCATCTGCCTGCCCTGCTCCCATATTATTTGGGATCGGCGCAGTATGTCTTATTCTTCCATACTCTTCTGTCACTCGTCAAAAGTTCATTCACGCCCTTTTCCCTCATATCTTTCTTCACACAGTCTATCCATCTTTTCTTTTCTAGATCTCATCAAATATCCTATTTTGAGTAGCCGACACCGGGCTCTAAAGCCTCATTGCTGAAGATGTAACCAGAAGAACGCTCGGAAAAGTAGTAAGTATAACAAAGAAAAATAAGTAATAGCACTTGTTAGTTAAGTTAGTAAATTGCACTTGTTAGTAAATTAATAAGTTAGCACTTCCCCTTTGTTCTATCACAAAAAATATTTATTATACTAATAATACAACTATTTGACAATATGATACAAATAATAATGCGTAGATATTTTATAGCAGCTTCGCGACATCTAGCCTCAAAATTACATTCTCAGAGACTATAAAAAAAGAAAGTAAGCATGTAAGTAGCTCCCCGCACGCCCTCTAGCGAACTTTTGAGAAGCCGAGCCTCGAGACGGAAAAAATGTGGCGCGCCACGCAGTCTGCGCCTACGCCGCTGCGTCGCGCTCCTCGCTGTCCACGACACCTTCAAATAGATGACGTGAATCATTATTTTCCATACAGAAGTTAATTTATATAAAAGGTAGTTTACTTTATAAACTAGAGTTTTCAATCGAAAGCTTTCATCCGAATAATTCCATGTTAACCGACAAAAAATCATATAGACTTTTTATATATTAAAAACTAAATCGAAAAAGCATAACTCATATCAAAACATGAAAACGTGGAGAGTTTTGATTATTTAGTTAAACATAATTACATATATAATTTTACTTTAGTAATTCCCAAATTAATCAATGATCCATAGCTCCATCCTTTAACTAGTTTCATTTAAAATATCACCAAAACATGCTTGATGGAGTATTTTTAACATGATTTAAAGACTGAATATATTGAATAAAGCTAACCAAGTACATATCGTAAGCTCATTCCAATTTATAATAATATAATCTCAATAAGTACCTATAACGTATAATTCGTAACAATAATATAGCGACAGAGAGCATACAAGTAAAAGGGAAATTTTGTTATCATGTTAATAGTT
Source organism: Cactoblastis cactorum (assembly GCA_020352625.1). Taxonomy (NCBI): domain Eukaryota; kingdom Metazoa; phylum Arthropoda; class Insecta; order Lepidoptera; family Pyralidae; genus Cactoblastis; species Cactoblastis cactorum. Next base: position 15,500 of record JADGIL010019410.1, read on the forward strand.
ATATCTCATTTGTTATTAATGAATCGTCGAGTGATATTTATGAACATGTAGACGATACTATTGATAATAAATAGAAAATACGATTCGAATTTAACATGATTTCTCTGAATCTCCATTCAAAAAATGAGCTCATTATTCAGCTAAGCGTAGTTTTTGAATATCTCGGCTATTGGCTCTGTTTACCCCGTAAGTAATCTGAATGTATAATTTTGAATGAATGAAACCGTTCGAATATAAAAAATAACCATAGGCAAACATTTTTAGTATTTTAATATCTGTGGCCCAATCAAAGACATGTTTAATGTCGTTTGGTATCACTGTTAGATAATAAATTAATTACTTTCATTACAACACTAGAAAGAGACAGATGGCTTTACAGCAGGTCACTAGATGGAGTGTAGAGACTTATATAAACGAACGAAGTCGCAGAAAACAACTAGTAAAGAGGAGTCGATTCTACCTCTAGCATCAAATAAATTGTAATTTTTTTTTAAACAGATAAACTCGCGGAATAACAGCTAAAATTTATAGAAATAGGTAGATGATTTTATACCAGGTCACCAGACGCAGTTTAGAGACTTGAAGCGAATGAAGTCGCGGATAACAGCTCTATAGCAGGTCATCAGATGGATTGTAATGGCTTTAATCAAACGAAGTCGCAGTTAACAACCAGTATAAATAGAAAGACAGAGATGGCTTAATAGTAGTCACCATATGGAGTGAAGAAATTTCAAGCAAACGAAGTCGCGCATATCTACTAGTAAAATTAGAAAGAGATGGCGTTATAGCAGATCACCAGATGGAGTATAGAGGCTTCAATCGAACGAAGTCGAGGTTAACATATAATAATATATAGAAAGAGGGAGAACATACACGCGTGTCGGCGAGACGAGTGTTAATCCAGTTCGAGGCTCGTTGCGTCATGCAAATGGAACATTTAGAATGTTTGACCCGGCGCATGCGGCCGTACAGCCAACACAACGACTACTACGTTGCGCCGATTTAAAATATCCAGTCTACCGAAGAGTAACCCGTGACTTAATTTCTTCAAATAAATCATACTTAAAATTTATTACAATTTAATACCAACAATTACTGATACAATTGCTTAACGGGCGGTTCGAGTTTGCTTTATCCGATACCAGTACATTTTGTGGTACAGTTGACAATAAAACTAACATAACTCATGGATATAATTAACACAGGGGTTTAATTAACACAGTAATATAAATGGATATTTTGTCTTATATTTCTCATGTCTAAGAGAAAAAATAATATTCTTGAGGCCACATAAAACTGTGCATAGTGCGTTTCATTACTTATTAAAATCGGAACAAAAGATAAACATTGAAACAAATAGGTACTATCGGTATTGTTTGTTGGTATTAAATTGAAATAAATTATTCTTAAGCTACCTGAAACCTTATTTTTCTTACAAAATACCTTAAATTTTTAATTTAATTTGCCGTTTTAAATTTTATTGGAAGCATTTCAGCGGTCATAACGTAACATACAGACTTTTTAAGTAGATTTAATAATCAGGCGCTTGTTAATGCTCTTTGGCTTCTGCAGATGGTAGAGCATAATTTTAATTAATATAACAGTTTAATTTGCTTTGTTTTTTCAGTTATTTTGCTCTTGTTTTAGGACTAACGCAATGAAAAAAAGAATTGTTAATATAAAATTATAATATTTGACGAGCATGTCTTCTTGAAAATTAAGGCAAATATGATGAGCAAGTTTAGTGCTTATTAGTTTATATGTTACTTGGATATTTAATTTTCTATGATAACTAGTATGTTCTATTTGTGCTCTAGATAATTTGCCGTAACTGCATTGCAGTATTTTTGATAAGCATTTAGTATTTTTGTACCTAAATAAATTTATTGGTATCGCTTTATGAGGGAAAAAGTAATGTCATACTAATGTATATTTAATTTTCAATGTAGTGAATTAATTTCAATTCATGATGAAAATATATTGATATGCTATCTCGTATAGTAATTGTGTTCAAGTAATACTTCTGTACACAATCATGGCAGTGCTACTGACGACTCCGGCTGAATTCCAACCGTTGTCACGACTGGCAACATTATAACCTATCCAGCAATGGCCGCGAGATAAACTTAAAAGCTGTGCAGGCACTTGTTTGTCACTCTATCACGTTGCGAAATTGCGCTTGGGCTGCGTGTGCGACCCGCTATCTAGTATCTACTCGAATTGGCTTTTTATTCACCTTCTGTTTCAATTGGCTCTAGGTTTCCTTACTTAACGCTTTCAGATGTAGATAGAATTATGCAAACAATAAAGAATAAAATAAAATAATTAACAAAAAATAAAGAACAAAGTTGACATAGTTATCAACTACTAGTAGACCCGTGTCCACTTCAATAGGCGTTAAAATATAGCCTATAGCACTTCTTAATAGAGTATCTTTCTGATTATTAAATAATTTTCATAATCGGTTCAGTAATTCCGGAGATTAGCCTTTACAAACAAATAAAGTTACAAACTTTGCCTCTTTATAATATTAGTATAGATTTCTTATCCGGTATATCAAGTACAAACATAATTTATCAATACGGCTTGTTTCTGGATTTTGGATACATGTTCCGCGGTATTTGCAGGACTAGAATGAATCATACACATGCTTTTTTAAATTGCTTCATTTAGTATTTGTTTCTATTTTTTTTTACAAACAAATGATATAATTACAATGATCTTATGCTAATAGTAAAAATAAAATTAATGTGAAGTTATAGAACAGACACACAACTTTGTCAGTTACTTGTGTTTGCTATAAATTAAAACTCTACAACTATAGTTGATAAAATGTGATAACATCATTAGTATTCTAAATATATTAGTTCGGAGTCATTTGTACAACTGTAGCCTCAAAAACATAGAATATACCATCATCGTAAATTTGTCGTATCGCACCTGACACTTACACTTGACACGAACGATAGCAAATGCATGCTCAATTTGGTTTAGGTTTCGAAAAAGTTTCTCGGGGCTTTAAATTATTGGCCAAGTTAAAAAGGCTGTTAAGGCCTGAACGGCATTACGATCGTATTTTACCAGACGCGTTAAGCTGTCAGCGCGCACCCGCTAATATGCGACAGGGACGAACGACAATACTGTGACGACTATAAAAATCTAAATAATATTAGTCAATATTTTTTTAAATTTCAGTGATAACTACAAAATGTTATCTTACTTACTGCTCATATGTCTGATGTTGAGTAAAAGTAATTTGTATTTTAAATAAATAGTATAACAGAAAAATTCAAAATATTTTAAAATAAACAAGTGAGTTCGATCCCAGGTCAGGTAGAGATCGAATAGTATATTGTACTATTTTTAGAATTTTTAGAGTTCTGCGGAGCCCTAAAAATCGGGAACCCTATTACTAAGACTTATCTATCTGTTTGTCTGTAACAAGACTGTATCTCGTGAACAGTGAAATTTAATCAGTTGAAATTTTCACAGATGATGTGTTGATTTCTTTTGCCGCTTTAACAACAAATACTAAAACCAGAATAAAATAAATACATATTTTAGGTAATCTTAGTCAAAAATACATGCACTTTAATTAAAAGCTACCGTAAAACAGTAAAAAAAATGCACCTCATAATTAAATCATTATTTAACATTTCATGCATAAAATCCTATATGCATAGGTATGTCAATATTTGGCACAATTTCCTAAGAAGAAAATTATTAAATATATTAGTTCAAAACACATTTTTGTAATTAAGGGCAACCACCATCAGACAACATTACAATGACAATAAAAACTTTAAAGTTGTTTACGTTTCGATTCCTGCGCTCGACAGCCACTCACGACTCGCGTTAGTCACTGGCTAATTGCTAATCAAGTGTATTTACAAGCCGAAAGTTTCGCAATCAAATCGAGAATTTAAATTAATCAATATTCTACTACCGACATCACTTTAACAGCCAAATTTACTTTGACTATTTCAGATTTTGAATTTTTGCTTTCGTTTGAATCATTTTATCATTAGTAATTGTTTTAGGGAAACTTTTCTTGAGACTAAGAAGTTAGCTTCCAAAAGATTATTATTACTTACTAGAACGTACCCTTAGTGTTTTAAAAGTAGGTATACTTATTACAGGGTTAGGGTGTAAATGTTTCGGAGACATTTATTATAACGAATTGTATATATTTCCTCTTCGAGGTCCATGTTAAGGGCACATAACGGTTAACGACTTTCATTAGATTACGGTCACAAATAAGGTAACAAGTCGGTCGACAAAGGTAGAGAAACACTTTTAGGTCTTGGGCCAACTGATAAAAAGTTCGGTCAAGTCAATAGCGGAGATAAGACCGGCAAATAAATAGAGTAAATATACAGTCGATGACTCGACGACAGGCCGTCCGTTCGTCACGAGCCCGCGATAGTTATATATGGAATAGATAATTTATATGTCACCTTTTTTAGCGTTCTGTGCCGAAAGGGTAAGAATAAGAATAGGAAATTATATTAAGAGTCCTCTTTTCGTCTATCTATCACCAGTCTGTCTCTTACTCAACTGTGATAGCTATTCAGTTGAAATTATTACAGCCGTAATTGTTGGGACTGTAAAACGTTACCGCTATAACAACAAATACAATAATAAAATAAATATTAAAAGAGATTCTCACTTGGCCGGGTTTTTAAATATTTTATTATATTTCGAAACGATCATGTTAATCTTGTTAAAGTCAATTTACATGATAAACCTAGATTTATGGTAATTATTTTAATAGCAAATGATTAGAAACTAAATTATTAATGATCAATGTAAAATTTTATGTTACATAATTAATTGTTGGTGTATTGATGTCAAGTTGGCAAAAAATCACACGTTACAAATGTAGTACGTTCCGCACAGTCAGCGCTCTTGGAGAAGCTGCGCCGGCGTAGGTTACTAGAGCAGGCGATTTAGAATAGTTTTATGAGACCCTTAATATTTTCAACAGAAAAAAGTTACAAAAGCCTATAAGTATTAAAAAATTAGGCACTAGTATTTATTGGCGAATTCTAAAGTTATAACTTTAAGTTAAGTCTTAACTTCATACGATGTCGACAAAACTCTGTAGTAGACAGATATCACTGACAAAAAATTCGATGTTATATGTGCCTTTAAGCCACAGCCGCAGTAACCCTTTTTACTAGATGGCTATGCTTATCTATTCATATAATTAAACAATAACTTCACTATGTCTGTACTATACATAGAAGATTTTAAAGAAAAAACATTAGAGAAGAAAAAATATATAGAGGTCTTTATAGAGCCAATAGAATCTAAAACAATTCTTTTTAAAATATTATCTGTCTGGCGGATCTCAAAAAACCACTAGATGGAATTCGATGCAGTTCACAGTTGTTTTATAGAAGGTCTAGCTTGAAATATAGCGTTGGTTTCACCTTGATACGCCGCTTAAGACTCGAGATTTTGACAATAATATTTACGCTTGGACGACATCGTGGGCATAAACTAGTTTCCATTAAATGGGCAATTTAAACAAGAAGCATGGAGAGTGTCTTATCTATAGAAATCCGCTCCCGCTAGCAAGCAGCGCGTGTGCGCTTGCGCATCACCCGCGGGCATGGAATGCTGCGCAGACCCACAGCCGCGGGGTAGAAAGCCGAGCAGCTTCTGCAGCAAGACGGCCCTTCGACTACCAGCCCAATCTATGTATGCCAATTACCAGCATCTATCATCGAACCCAAAAACTATAATTATCAATGTCAGTTTATTTGTGTTCTAAAGTTTATGAAATAATCTTTATCCGGATTTATAATAACAGAATCAGTATCACATATCAGTCTGCACTAAGTAAAACCTGGTCAGCTTCATGGCCTCAAAGACTAAGGTGTATCTTTTCTCTGCTAAAAAGAGTCTGTTCAACTTAGTTACCTCTTTCCCAAATGTGCCTATCTTGCCCAAATACGCCATTCTTCTTGGCATTGACCTTTCAGTCAATTTGACATCGGCAGTTATATAGAAACCAGGACTAAGTCTTAAAATCTCTTTCTTCAGGGTTAATCCTTACCAAGCTGTGACGATATTTTGAGGAATTGATCTAGACCGACATATTTATATTCTATGCGGGAAAAGATGCAACTAGCAAATTTTACTATTTCGCTCTCAGATCAGCATGGAAGTAATCAATTAACCAAGTAATAATTAACCATTTCAATATAAAAAGTGGTTAAGAAAACAAAATCTTGTATTTATCTTAATGTTTATATACTTTAACAATACAACAATAATTATTATTACAGTTCAACCACACAAATTGGGAAAATAGACGTTTATATCTTTTACAATATTCATTAATATAAAACCAATTTATATACATATATCGCTGTTATTTATTGGATATCCATTAAAATACCCTTAGCACATACGTTAAATAAACAATAAAGTAGTCGGCAAATTAGTCGAAAGGCTTACACATTAACGTGTCAATCACCCTGGAGTTATGAAAACTGCAAATTCGCCAAAAAACAGAAAGGAATCTGAACGGTCCGCGAAGTAAACGTGAAGCTTTCCATTGAATGGAAAAATGCACCGCAGAGCCGGTTTCTGGTACCTTCCGGATTCCCAACCTGCCGCTCTAGGTCAGCCTCTGCCGTCCCCCTCGCTCGTACGCGGCCAGAAAGAGATGGCTTCATCGATTTGGGGTCGCGTCGCCCTAACCCAGATTGTCTGTCGAGGCAGACTTTGTAGCATAGGCTGTCCAGGGCCGCTATGTGTACTTCTTCTTAGATCCCTTGGCGATTTTGTTAAATGAATTGGCTTCGATTCCGTGAAATCGGAAGAATTAGCATGACAGTAACCTTATTTCGCTTGGCGCATTTTATCATATAAACGACATTTTTAATCCAATTGGAAAAATTAATGAATAGTTGATCCGTACCTATTTTGTATATATATATA
>JADGIL010019434.1:0-28100 GCA_020352625.1 Cactoblastis cactorum
TCACGCCTTTTTCCCATAGGGGTTGCCAGAGACTACATTCTTCCACTTACTGCGATCCTGACATACTTTCTTCGCTTCCTCCACTCTCATCAATCTTTTCATACACGCTCGTCGGTTCGGTCGTCGGTTTTTAATAAATAAAAATATTGAATTTAAATGTGTTAAGATTTAGAACTTATTATTACTTTCTCTTTTAAAGTTATACATATATAAAAATATTTTTTTTTTATAAATAGAGCCTGAACATTGTTCTGCCTGTTTCTTACATTTGAGAACATTTATGATGTCATGTAACTTTTTGATCATATTGAAATCAACAATTAAATATACCGCCTGACCTATTGACCTATTTGTTTGAGAATAATATTATTATTTTACTAGTGTCCAGTTACTGAATAACCAACGACATTATCAAACATACTATTGAATTGAATTTTATTATTATGAAATTAAAAACTATTTTTGTCTATATGACAATAATACCCTCCACATAAACGATCACTCGATCATAGACTTGATGTACTAGCATAGATGGACGTTGAAATAATCGTAAAATAAATATTTTATGTAATGAAGGGAGATTTGGAGTTACATTTTGTTGTTTTAATAATCAGTTATTTTAGTTTGTATTTTTAAAAATCATATTCGAAAAAAAAATACAACAGTCATAATAAGAATACGTTAAAAAATAAATGGTGTTTCATAAAAAATATACACATTTAGTACAATGAGTACCAATTCTCATTATTGTAAAATTGTATATCGTCGCTTAAGTTGTAACACAGCGGAATTAAAAAAGATAATAATTTTGAGCTTTGCAAGTCATTTGATAAAGGATCGTAAGACAAACCAATCAGGAAAAAGATCTCAACCATTCCATCTTTTTTATATATTGTCATAAAACATAAAAGTTTTTCTCGTAATATCTAAAATAACACGGTTGTTGCTCTACTGAAAAGTTGCGATTTTTGACTTCCGCGGTGTTAGTACTTAAGCGTCGATATGGACCTTTGTTAACTGTATTTCAGTAAAGATTATAGTACTGAGCACGAAAAATTCTCGTTCTCGTAATCGTTACTATAAAAACTAGAGCAGCGCCGCTACGGTCGTTTGAGGAACTAAACTAGTTGTCATACAAAATTGACGAATACGATAATTATTACAACAACGATAGTTTTTCGTGTTAAGGTATAAACAGAAATTATTGATGTCCTTCTAGTTATTACACTTATCTATGCCTTCGATCGCGGGATTGAGCTGTGAAACTATTGATATTTAAATATAAAAAACTAAAATATATGATATTGTGAAAAGAATACTATTTCTTATAAATTACGACTGAACAATTTTTGAATCTATATTGTCTAGCATAACTAATGTTTCGACTAAATCTGGCTGTTATTTTGTGATTCCTTTTGAACAATATTTAATCGTATTAATCGTTAAGGGTCAGACGCAAGCGCATGTCGGCTTCATTAAAAATTATACCTATTTTTGAAAATTGTACCTCAAATTTTGCATTTTTTTAAAATGCAATTCTATAATTATAATTTAATGTTTGAACACTCATTAATTTAAGATACTTAAGTTTATTTTATTTTTAACTAAATTTGTTCGTTTTAATATCTCAATCGCCATTGTCGGAGTAAATAAAGCTTATTTCGTGTATATTCTTCTCATTTTCATATAAAATTAAGTAATTAAAACAGTCAATGGCATTAAATATGATTAGAAATAATTTTAATGTAATATGCCATCTATAGATTATGCTATAAACCTGTCTTAGAGTTGTCTCTCTTTTAGTTTTTTAGTTGCAGTTCTTTGTATGACCTAGAAATCTTAAAAAAATGTTTAAACAGCGCACCCCGAGTTCCGACGTGTCACCTCTGAAGATGAAACCGGAATGTATTCGATGAGAATTATGATTTCAATGTTTGTCATAACCTTAAATAACGTGCGCTTGCGTTGGAAGTTTGAATTGGTGCATTGCTGCTTTGTTTCAAATAACTCATATCTACAATAGTCAAAACTGAGAGTATTGACTCCAAGGGTAAAATGTCCTATCGCGTTCTCATTATTGTCAGAATGACATTGTCAACGTGACAGCCCAAACAAAGCACATTGTGCGAGGTACAGAGGCAAGTACCGTCTGTTTGTCCGCTCCGTTAGCAAGTTGTTGAAACTTCAGCGCACTGCTGTACTGTATGAACGAATGGCCTACCCAACCACAGTCGAACTTGGTAGTACGAAACTTACATGTGGTTGAAATGTTTTATTTTTATTGCAAATTGAACTGTTTGATAATATTTTTGAAATGAAATAATTTGTAGTTTAACTTTTTTATAATTGTAAGTTTTAAAAAACTCTCGCTAGTGCGTCAAAATACAAATTTGGTTTGTCCTGACGTGAAATTGCATATAATAATGACATATTGTTCTGTAAATTTATAGCAATTAAACTACCAGCAACGCGCCAACATAAACTTTCCAATTTAATATTTAAATACACGACTTGATAAAAAATAAACACGATTTCTGTATATTATTCACTTGTTTAATTTCAACCAGAGTTTTGCAGATTTATGATCACATTAGCTTTTGCCTGCGGCTTCGCTCGCGTGGAATTTGGTCTGAAAATGGTTCGCAGACGCAATAGGTCGCACTTAATTATCTTTTAAGCATTTGTTAGCAAAAAATGCCTACGAAATACATCTGGTACAAACTACCATGTGTCATGGCGCTCTCTGGCGTCATTTCTGTGCGGTAGAAATCAGACCTTTGCAGCGTTTACTAAATATTTTTTGTTGTGGACGCGGCACGACCTACAAATATGTCGCTAACGGTATGTATAAAATCAATATGTTTCTGGTGCGTCACGACACGTAATTATGATCCTGTTTTATGTGTTTTATCCATGAGAAATAGCCTAGTGTCTCAGTGAACTGAGCATAGTTATGAAACTAGTTATAGTTTTAAGCACAGCTGTTGAAATCGTGTCATGTTTGTGGGGATGTATGTACATATGTTTGTTTTGAAATCTATTGGACAGATTTTGATGAAACTTCAGTAATATACGTTATATATCAGAACAACATACTACAATTTGTAATGATTTTATACAATTTTGGTCGTAGTATAACGATACATGTCAAATCGTGCCCTCTGAGAGCTATCTTGGCGTACGCTACCTAAACCATTGGAGTTACATAAATATGATGTACGGTACGTTTGTTTATCTTGAAAAATTCTAAGTGGTAGACTAAATTCCACGCGAACGAATACACGGGCCAAAGCTAGTATTGAAATTTATTAGGACACGAAAGAGAGAAAGTTGTAGTAAAACAGCCACTCGTATTTTCCGAGCCGACCATTCGTCTTTATTTAAAGCCGTCACTTCTGATGTTCCCCACACCCTACATCGGCGGACATCGGTGATAAATGTGTAAGGATTTTCCATGAAGGGTTCTGAACCAACGAAATCAGATGCTATATAGTTAACTAATATAGAAAGTAATATCACCCACAATATTTTTTTTATTTTACCAACATTTTGTATGAAATATTACAAAAAAGTTGGCTTATGCGTTTTTTTGGATTTATTTCTTCCTTTTTGATAAATTTGACTTATTACTTATGTGATCTATGTATATGTATAATCTATTTTTATACAAAAATATTTCTAGTAGTCGCTGATAAAAGCGTACATAAAAATATAATAAGGTACCTACATTATTCGACAACATGTAATTTTTTTTATATTTTCTGTACCCAATGGGTAAATTGAGAATCCTATTACTCAGTCTCCGCTGTTTGTCTGTCTATCACCAGGCTGTGTATATATAAAGATGCCGCTGTTCGACGCCAACATAGCTAGTTATAAAATTTAATATACCGAGGTATATCCATAGACAAATATTTAAAAGTTATTTGTTTTTTTAACGAAAGTAAAATAGAGGACGAGATGATACTAGGCCTTTTTATAGCGTCTATAAAACTAGATTCGTACAAGATAAATCTTGGTAATGTCTCGGGAGTAAAACTTGGATTAGGGCAAGTATATTTTTTACGAGTGTATGTCAGTAGTAGTGACTGTTCCGCGGCTTTAGCCGCATTAATCCCTTTAAAATAAAAAATACAAAATATTTATTCAGAAATTAGACTTCACAGGTACCTTTTCACGTCAATTTTTATTTATTTTTATATGTAAGCGGGAGGCCCATTAGCAGGCGTATCACGTGATGTTAAGTGATCACCGCCACCCATAGACACCTGCAACACCCGTGGGGTCACAGAAGCATTGCCGGCCTTTAGAAAGCCACGCACAGTGCTGCATGGTAGCCAAAGCATGCTTTCATACCTTTTGACGAATTCCGTGGTGTAGCGGTCAACATATCTGACCGCTTCGCAGGAGGTACCGTGTTCAATCTCCGGTCAGATCATGATGAAAGATGACCTTTTTCTGAATGACCTGGGTATTGGAGGCTCCCTTTTTGATGAGTCAAAAAGAATTTTGGAGGTCCTCAGGGAGATCTAGAGAAGGGATTTTTGCTAGATTACCACGGGATCGAGAATTATGGGAGGTGAGCGTAAGAAAATCTAGTAGTATAAAAGCATAATTTGATGTAAATGATTGTTTTATACAGGTTTAAATAATTATATTTTACACACTTAGGGCCACTACTTGTAGTGGTGTGGAGCCTGCCCAAATGGGGAGGGCGGAGGTTTTTTATAGGCCGGCAACTCTTCTGTAACCCTGTGTTGCAGTTGGCTATGGGCGATGGTGATCACTTAACATCTCGTGACCCGTCTACTCGTTTGCCTTTCTATGACATACAAAAAAAATGTTTGCCTTGTTTTACAAGCCTGTAATGCTTTTAGTCTTAAAGCTTTTGTAGTGTGGTAACAATAAATATTTAAAGCGTCCGTTGGAGACTTAGAATTAGGTTCCATCTGTCGCTATGTCCAAATTGGTAAGTTAATACAGCCATTGGACGACAGCCAACAAGAAACTGATATGTTAACAGCCACAAGTCCAAATATAGATGTTGCAGGTCTGGTATTTTATGTCTAAAGAGGTTGTTCACATTTCAAAAATTTAAAGAAAATTAAATTAAATAATAATTAAATATATAAGGACTAATCACATAACTTGGTTAGCCCAAGAGTAATTTTAAAACCTCTTAACTCAATTACACTATATTTTATAATAAAAACATATTACTATAAACATCCAAGACTCAGGTCGAACAGAAAAATAATGATTTTCCATTATAATCTGACTGGATTTGGAATCCGGGACCTTTCGGTTGGGGGGAAATGTACTTCTGCGCCAAGAAGGCCACATATTTAGCAAAATTAAATTAAAAGCAAATAGTTTAGCGGTAAGTGGTCTACAAATAGTTGACAACAGTTAAACACGATGACAAGACATTGACGGGCAACCGAATATTCTAGAAAAAGAAACAACCATCGATGTCGAGTGATTTGTTCTTGTATATTTATTTAATCAAGTTAACAAGCTTTTAATCGTCAAGAGCGTAAGAGTCAAAGTCAACTGTAGCTCTTCTTAGCTCAATTTTTCGTTGAGCTATATGAGCCTGCTGCGTGCTTGTTTAGCCATTAGACCGACGCCTGAATGGCGGCTATCAGTCGCCATGCTCCGTCCGGTAAGCGGGAGAGCCGGAGGCCCAACTTCCGCATTTGGGGAGGGCTTTCTAAAGGTCAGCAATGCTTCTGTGACCCCCCGTATGTTGTAGGTGCCTATGGGCGGCAGTGATCACATAACATCAGTGACCCGCATGCTCGTTTGCTTCCCTCATTCTTAAAAAAAACATGCCAATACCAATGATTTGTCTCCATATTATTTTTTAATATTCGGGTATCAAAATATTTATGTAATATTATAGTTGTAATTAGTATGATATATAATCCGACATCAAAAGACTTCTGAGAATGTTTACCAAGATTATATCTAATATATAAGACGACAGATTATTATTCGAGACGTGCAAAATAATTCTCGTTCAGAAATTATACATAAAAAAATGTAAAAATGGAATTATAAAAACGACATATATTTTTAACTAGCTTATACACGCGACGTCGTCCACGCGTATTATCTTCAATATAGGTTCTTAGCGATGTATCAAGATTAAACAAAACGCTATATTTTAAGTTATGTCTTCTGCAAGACAACTGTGAAAACTGCGTCAAAATATATTTAGTATAGCTATTCCGTGATACGCGTACAAACTCAGATGACCGACGCCTGAATGGCGGCTATCAGCCGCCATGCTCCGTCCGCTGAGTGGGAGAGCTGGAGGCCCAACTTCCCAAATGGGGAGGGCGGAGGCTTTTTTAAAGGCCGGCAACGCGTCTGTGACCCCGAGTGTGTTGCAGTTGTCTATGGGCGGCGGTGATTACTTAACATCAAATGATCCGCCTGTTCGTTTACCTCCCTCTGCCATAAAAAAAGAAGCCGGGTCAGGTCGCTAGTTACAAATAAAGCAAAGTCAAACACTCAGGTATATAAGTGAGGTATAGATCTGTAATTTAATTTTGTATGTCGCCGCTATTTACTCAATATCACAAATCAGAAAAAAGTAATAAAAATCGTTGGCTTTTACGTAGGCGAAGTTGTATGAGTCTCTTGGGGGTTTACGATTGCGATGCTTGAGACTTGGATAGATTGAACTTGAAAAATATATCTTTTTTATTGCGATCATCTCGGTCATAGGGAATCGTAGTCTTTTTATAAAAGAGGGAGCCAAACGCGCAGACAGGTCACCTGATGTTAAGTGATTACTGCCGTCCATAGATACCTGCTACACCCGGGAGTCACAATCACGTTTAAAATCTCCTGGAGTTCATGTAAAATACTTATTTTGGTGTTGCCTTTATTGAGCTATAGTTGACTTTTGACTCACCAATTGAAACAATAATTTTCGTAGTGATATGAGCCTGCTGCATGCTTTTTTAAGCTGCAGCATGAATGAGCCGGCTCGTCCGGGTGAGTACTACACTCCCACAGAAGACCGACGCCTGAATGGTGGCTATCAGCTGCCATGCTCCGTCCGGTGAGTGGGAGTGGCCCAACTTACCTGCCCTCTCCATTTGCGGAGGTCGGGTATTTTTAAAGGCCGGCAATGCTTCTGTGACCCCGTGGGTGTTGCAGTTGTCTATGGACGGAGGTGATCACTTAACATCACATGACCCGCCTGCTCGTTTGCCTCCCTCTCTGGTTTTACCAGAACTATTCCCGACAACGTGGGTATTACGGTCTTAAAGGTAGATTACTTCAAGCTGTTCTTGTGCCATATTTCATCAAAATGAGTCTAGTAGTTTTCGTCATTATACGATACAACAAAAAAAAAAAGCTCAAAAATAAATTCTTCTCTTTAATATGGATGTTCAGTGAGCGTGAGTCCAATACAAAATCAATTTTGGACGAAACATGTCCATCACAGAGGCCAGTGACAAAATATTTGTTTACCTACTCTATAACGTGCCAGTTGAAACTGAAATTGCCAAAAAATTGACGGACTATTTTGAGAGTCAAGGCAGACGGGACACTTTTACATGTGGTCACATGCAAAAGTGTCGTCGATAAGTGACGTCATAAAATATGACGTCGTACACCACAAAATAATATTAATCCATAAGTTTTTTATTTATAAATGTGAAAGTGTTTTATTATAAATGTAAAAATTTGTTTGTTTGTCCGTATTTCACGTCAAAACGGTGCAATGGATTAGTGTGATTTTTTAATGCGACTATATTTAAAAAGCTGCTTTTTGCTTTTATATATCCCCTCACACCCTTAAAATTGATACGTGCAAAGCAACGGGCTAGAGCTAATATTAATATAATGGGTTCGATACAAAATACAATTTTTTTTTAAAAAAGATTACCTTGGTACCAGTTTAAAGGTATACTGGAATAAAGTTCACTTTCGGTTAATATTTTAATAAAAAAAAGTAACACACACGCTATTGAAAAATAACTATCAAAAATCTTCTCACCAATTTAATAGCAATTTGTATACCAACGTAACCGTCCTAAGGATTCAGCGTAAAATAAATTCTAACATGGTATTAGGTTAGGACGACAGTAGACAGTCCCAAACGCCATCTAGTGTTTGTTTAAATCTATTCTAAGACTGATTCTGATTTACCCTTTGAGGGTTACGTAAGTTAAAAGGTAGTCGCTCTGTAAAAAAGCCTGTAACCTGACCAAATCACCCAGTTTAGGTAGCAGACCCGAGGATGGTAACGCTAACGTTTTTGCCGACACTAACGTTTTTGTTTTATTACATCTTCCCACCATCAAGTCTGTCTATCATCATGTTTTTCTACATCAATCTACATGTGCGGAAATCATACAACCAAATACATGAAAATCATACATACATACACGAATAAACGAGAGTGTAGCCAGTCTACATAAATTCGTGCTGCAAAATAGAATTGACACCCAACGTGCGATCTATCATTTCACCGGCCACCTGAAATCGTTGACTGTCGCTCAGTGTGATTGGTATTTGTGGTTTACGATTTCTATTGCTTTACTGAAACTTACTGTAGGTGTCTATGGGCGGCGGTGATTACTTAATCACGTGACTCGCCTGCTCGTTTGCCTGCCTCTGTAAAAGAAAAAATTTTAGTAGCACTTCGTGCAAGCTTTCAATAAAATTATTAATTGTCTAGTTTCTAATCATTAGCCAATGCTAATGACTCGTTGGCACAGTGGTAAAGTGCATGTCTCTCAATCAAGAGGTCCCAAGTACGAATCCCGGTCAGATCATGATGGAAAAAGGTATTTTTCTGATTGGCCTGGGTCTTGGATGTATATCTATGTATGTATGTATTTATTATAGAATATAGTGTCGTTATCTCATAACACAAGTCTCGAATTTAGTTTGGAGCTAAATCACAAAAATCACTAAACTATAAAGTGATCTGTCACTATATATAAAAAAATTGATTTAAAAAATTTGGCCGACTTCTGGCTGATTGGATAAAGACAGGGTTATATTGTATTAACTGACCCGTACCCACTTCGTTAGGCGTTAAAATATAGCCCAAAGGACGTCTAAATAGTATAGCTTTCTGATTGTGAAAGAATTTTCATGAGCGGTTCAGTATTCCCTTCTATTAGTCCTTTACAAATAAATAAAGAAACACACAAACGAATGAAAGAACAAACAAAGTGAGTGTTGGAGATGTCTTTGAGTGACGGTGATCACTTATCATCACGTGACTTGTCAGCTCGTTTGCCTCACTCTTCCATAAAAAAAATAGGTACCTACCTGAAGAACCTCTCTCCAACCCCCGAACCCTCCTTCTCTACCCCTTGTTTACGAACTCCCAATCCAATAACGGCCTATTTACCTCTTTTATTGCGGTAATTAGCTGAAAAAGGGGCCAATTTAGGTATTTTTATCCGAACAGTAATTTCTGTCAGCATGTGGTTTTTATGGGCATTTGTAATTTATCTCTATTCACTGTGTTTTTTCCTGTTTTTAAAGTAATCGTAATATAATAAAATTGTTACTGAGCTATACATGGTCTGTACATGGGTGATATTTAAGAATAAAATATATAGGGACCCTTTAAAGGGCCTGTAGAAGCCAAAACTATTGTTTTCAGAATTTTCGTCTGTCTGTATGTTTGTACGCGCATCACACAAAAACTACTTAACAGATCTGGATGAAATTTGGCACAGCAATGGACTACGACCTATAATAAAAGATAGGCTACTTTTTATCCCGAAAAATGTACGGTTCCCGAGGGATATAATTTTTCGTAAAATCTACGCGGGCGACGTCGCAGGCTACAGCTAGTTATAGATATAGTCATAACCTAGCTTCCTAGCGAATAAATAAAAATAAAACGCTTAAAATAAAACGCGCTAAAATACCACTGCGCACAGTCATCTCATACATCAAAACTTTCCAGCAGTTTACAATTTCATACAAACATTTTCCTGTAACGTTATGCGACCAAATTGAATGAGTAATACGATCGCATGAATTTTTCTACTATCATACACTTTTAAATTGCATAGGACAGCGTGTGGCGCAAGTTACTAGATTCTTAAAATGTTCTGTGAGTAGGGCTTATTATTTTAAAATATTCTTTAGAAATTTTCTTTATTAATTTAGTTTTTCTTTTTGGTCTTAACTTTTATAAGTATTTAAAACAAGAAAAACATATAACTGGAAGCATAATCCATTTAAGTTTAGTCATTACAATTGCTTAGTTTTTCTACAAATCTAATGGGCATTGTTGTTAGTATGTAACGAATGTCATAATTTTATGTTTTTACATTATAAGGATGTATAGCGGAGCAAATTTGTAACCCATTTAGAGTTTTTGTACTTGATTAGATATACTAAAAAACTTCAGATATTGGTTAACTGTAATATTCACAGTCAGTCACAATAAACACAGTCCAGTAAATAATCGGGTATTTCCAAAAAATTGCAGACAATCCTGGTTAAATAACTAGTTTAATATTTATTAATTTTTAGTTTTAAGGAAAAGGAAACACTCGACATTAAAAACTTCTTGTTCAGTTCTTAATTTTCTTCATTAAAAAAGAAGTTCTAATCGCTCGTGACTTGGACCATACTAGTCTCACCGACAGGTTAATGGGATACCGTCTGTTGCAGTTCCGGAAGCGACTCGCTTGAAACATCGCGCTGAAAATATTGTTCCGGGAACGGTGTTGTAAAGATTATCGTTGGAAATTATGACATGAATACGCCAGTTTGAAGGATATTGATATAATATACATTTTTTTATTAAAGTACGCTTTTATAAAATTAAATAACACTTTTAATCTTTACATATAATAAAATTGTAACTGAGCTGTGTCTGTACATGGGAGATATTTAAGAAAAACCTACATATATAGGGGCTCTTTATAGGATTTATATATGCCAAAATGATTATTTTTAGAATGTTTGCCTGTCTGACTGTATGTTTGTACACGTAACACACAAAAACTACCGAACAGATCTGAATTAAATTTAGCACTATGACCTATGGCCTAGATAAAATGATAGGCTACTTTTTATCCTGGAAAAATGTACGGTTTCCGAGGGATATAATTTATTATAACCGAGCAAGGGGTTGACAAGATATTATAGTATTCATCGGTCAAAGGAAGTCGCGAACATTAATGGTGAATAAAACACAGCTTAAATAAGGCTTAAAATAGCCTAATAGATATTATTACAAATAAAATGTTGCTTGCAATTGTGCAAGCAAAATTTTATTTACAAGTTGAACTTAAGCTTAGTGCAGAAGTAATCCTATTATCAAAGTCAACTTTTTTAACCTGTACATCAGTATACCCGAATAAAAAGATTTTTTTTTCATTTTAGAACAGTGAAGTTATATTGAATTTCTTAATATTGTTTTATATTTTCTTATAACGAAATCTACTACTACAATCAAGTACAAAGGGGAAAAAAGCGGGTCATAACGAGCTATTAACTTCACTGCAAGCGGCAAAGATTGCAACTTCAAAGACGTCTTCTATGAAAATTGTGCCTATATACCGCTAGATTAACGACCGCCTGCGGTTTTACTTGCATTTCTCTCGTTCCCGTGTGAATAAAAACTGTCTATAGACTTCCTTGATACTTAAATGGATTATGTATTTGTGTGTGTTGGTTCCATTTGTGTATGAAAAGAAAATCTCTCAAATCGTCATCGTTGGTGCTTTTTCAATAATAAGGCGTCGCTTCCTACGATTAACATCATAAATTACTTTCCGAACACAAACAGACCACCTTCTTACCGGTTTGAATTATTCCGCAAATGCCGAAGTTATTTCACGCGACGAATTTTCTGGAATTTTTTTGTTTGTCGTCGGATTACTGAGAATGTTTGAGAACATTCGAAACCCTTGAAGTTCGTGGCGGTAATAAAAACTTATCTTTTGTGTTAAGTACACAGTACAGTTATCATGAATTGTTGTAGAAAATAGAGGTTGCTTGCAATGACATTTCGATAGCTAATTCGCTTTTGGATAGATAATTTCATATAAGTGTTTAAATTAAAAATATATAAACCCCCGATACATTCAAACAAAACACACACGTCAACACACACTTGTGTTACATTAGGGGTTAAAACGGAGCTTGCTTATCTCTCTATATCGCATTCTAGATTCGTTTCAAACAAAAAAAAAAATTATCCCAATCCGATTAAAAGTTTGGGAGCTACGATGTCACAGATAGAATGACACACACACATAAACGTCAAACTTGTAACACCCCTTTATTTGTGTCGAAAAGCTAAAAATAAATTCACCTGTATACAGACGAAGAAAAAATTAAGAAAATACTTTTGGCTTCCTTTGTATAAGTATTTTTCTTTTTAATTAATATCTTATATCTTCTATGTTAATTAATTAACAGTTTTATTAAAGTATAAATAAAACCCATTTGAATGCAAACGCTCTTTTTTTTAATAAAACATGAACCAAGAATAAGCAATCATTTTAGCAAAACGGACAATGACTGTCTGTTTAAATAAATACAATTCTCTGTGAAGAGGAAAAATAGTAGAACCTTTTATAATGCAGATGACTTTATAAGAGGTCCTTGGACAGCCTTTGTTCTTAACAGAGCAGGTAAATAAATAAGGTTTATAATCCGACTTGAATAAAACGCATTTCATTCTCTTAAGCCTTTTGAGTTTCTTAAATTAATTTATTTTTACTTATGATCTATAAATGTAACATGTCGGCTACATGGTTGTTTCTAAATACTAGTAGTCTGTAGCTTGATAAATATATAAAATATTGGCTTTGAAGGCCTGATCTAATCTATACACATCTAAAAAATTGTAATTGAACCATAGTTCAATTACAATTTTTTATATGTGTATATCTCTACATGGGAGATATTTAAGAAAAAACATATAGGGGTTCTTTACAGGACGTATAGAAGCCAAAATGATTGTTTTTAGAATATTTGACTGTCTGTATGTTTGTACGCGCATCACACAAAATCTACCGAACGGATCTATTATCTATTATTATATGTATAGATTAGGTAAATCTACACTTAGCTTTATGCTCATTGCATTGTGCATGTGTACATGTAACAATAAAAAACTAATAACCTGGTTCCAAAATATTTATTATTAAGTATCTTATATAGGCAAAAAAAATGAAAAGGGGTGATCCCGTGAGTAAATATTACAGTGCAACCCCGAAATGTTGCACTCCTATTGGGTGTTCAAAATGACTTTTGAACACCCCATAGGAGTGCTACAACTCCCACGGCACTCACTACCGTTAGTTTAGTTTCTATACCAAAATCAGAGTTGGCTGCCATGTAAGATCTCGGTTATCTGGATGTACCTGCCTAGATTTTACTACGCTTTCCATAGCGTGATTGTGTCCTTACGGGCAACACCCGGCGACCATTTAAAGCCAAATGTGAACCCTATCAAGTCAAGATAAACTAGGCAGTAGGCAATTGACACCGTGTAGTTTTGGTGGATTTGAGTCCCACATACCTGACTGGCTTCCGTTGGCCGGATGGATGAGACGAGGGTCTTTTCATGCGTTAAAAAAAAGGGCTGTCATAATAAACTATAATTATTTTTAAAGAAAGAAGGTGGAGTAGGAAGAGGGATCCCCATTCATAATCGTTGATTACGACTTGAACTGTCACCCGATCGGCGTAAATAAGTACCTATAGATTTGATTGATACGACATGGCCTTAATTGAAAACAGCTGAGAGCGGGACTGGGCATAGGATTACGGCCAGATATTCGAATAAACGGACATAAAATGAACGGGAATTATTTGTTCCTCGGCCGCTGCGGTTTGTACAAACAAAATATATACATTTTATTTTCAGTTTGTTACATACAATCCGTTATATGTGGATAGGTATATTCAGTACGTTTTTAGGGTTCCGTACCCGAAGGGTAAAAAGGGAACCCTATTGTTACTAAGGCTCAGCTGTCTGCCTGTCATCAGGCTGTACCTCATGAACCGTGATAGCTAGAGAGTTGAAAATTTCACAGATGATGTATTTTTATTGCTGCTACAACAAAAAATACTAAAAACAAAAATTTAAGGTGTCTCCTATACAACAAACCTGTTTTTTTACTCGATATTGATAACCATAACAGATAGACGCTTGATTTTTTTACAGAATATGTATTTATTTAGTGATATTAAAAATAAATAAGTAAAATAAAATAAAAAAATTAAGGGCGGCTCCCATACAACAAATGTGATTTTTTTTGTTAATTTGGGTCTATATTGATAACGTCAATAAGTAACGCTTGAAATATTAATGGAATTAGTATTTATAAATGTACTTTAAATATTAATAATTAAATAAATATTTAAGGGGTCTCCCATACAACAAACGTGATTTTTTGTAGTTTTTTCTTAGAAAATGGTTTTTTAGATCTTACATTTGAAATTTATCTACTAATCTTACAAAGTATATTCGTATTAGCAGTTGCCGGAACGCCGTGTAAACTTTTATTGGGACCAAAGCTATCTCATGCCATTTCCTGTTTTCAGACGCCTAATGACCATTTACTTCTATAGTATTATTAGTATTTACAAGTGGTTATCTCATTCATAAAGCCCTTTTTACAATAACGCACAGAGCAATAATTCGGAAGTTTGGCTCGTATTTTAAAATTAAATTATCGTAAAATTTAGTTACGAGAGTTTTATATGCATTTTTTGACCGAATTTTCCTACGATTTCCAGTATTATACTAGCCCTATTTATTCTTTAGTTGAAGCTTTAAACAACAGACGAAAGACATGCCCGACCCAGATCAGAGCAGCTCATGGTAAAAATTTGGTAAATACTGGGCGTTAAGTGGGTACTTAACGGAATTATGTTGGACTGTTTCAAACGTGCTTTTAAACGATTGTGGTTATTATGAACGAGCTTTTTAATTGTTTTGAGCATATATAACATTTTTATGGTTTAAGACGGCAAATTCATCGGATCATCGGATAGTGTGTGATCACTGCGGCCCATTACTAATTGCAACACCGGCAGTGTTGCTAGATTTTAAATATTGTATTTAAAAGCGTTTACTCTTTTATTTGTGGGAAAGGTTTTTACTTTTAGGTGTGCTTTGAAAGCTCCAGAATAATAATTCTGAACTAATAATTACTTTGGTCCCTCTCAATAGAGGAGATCCGTAGAACGCAAATAAGGTATGTAGGTATATCTACAAATAAAAAATTGGTGGGTTATTCAGTGAACTAAAAAAAAACATATTTTTCAATAGTTGTCTGTTTGTTTATCCAGGGAATTTTCGAAACCCTTATCAGATTTCGATGAGATTTTCACTGAAGGTTCCAGAAAGTTACATACACCTACTAACTTAAAAATATAATGAATTGCTTCAAAAAAAAATTAAAAATCCCCTAAAACTTTGATATTTACAAATAAATAAACAGAGAGAAATCAATAATTAAGTACGAATTTTTAAATTATGGAACTATAATTATATTATCTATATAATTATGTATTTATTATATTTCATAATAAATACATAACTATAAAGATAAACACCCAAGATCCAGGCCAATCAGAGAAAAAAACATTGTTCCACTATGAGTTTCAAGGACTTTTACCACCGCGCCAAAAACGGCGCCATAAAGATTATAAGACTAGTTCATGTATATACGAGCACAGTAAAAGCTTTTGTATTCCGGATAGACAAATAGCAGACTGGCTTTTAGACAATTCATAACGCGTTTTAATGTGATGTATGCGCACGAGGGAATTCCCAACTTTAGACAGCTCGCTAGAGTGATGTAACACCGAGTACAGTTTGCATGATGTATAAAAATGTAATCGGTATGGCTTCCATTATTTTTAAAAAATTACCAGATAGCATTACAATTCTTGACACTAGGACATTTAANNCTGAAAAATGTTACTATAATATTAATGAATTTTTAAATGATATTTGACATAATGAGCTTTAATCCTTTTTTGTTTTGACTAATATATATATATTGTTTTCTATTTTATTTTTTTTGAATGGCATGATATCGAAATTTTATAATATTAATTTATTTTCACACGCACACACACAATTTATTTTCTTTGTAGACAAGACACAGTGACACATTATGTATATTATGTAATATCTTTTTGATCTGTGTACTACATTAAAGATATTTTGAATTTTGAATTTGTTTGAAGCCAGACTCAATTTCTCTTTTGAGCACGCATATTTTTACATCAGCATTCTTATACTTGTGTCTAGAAAAATCAATTTTGTACTCTCTGAAAAGATTTCATTATACGAGTTCTGATGATTCGTCAAAAATACGAGTTGAGTGCTCGCTCGCACTCGATATTCGTCTACTTAAGCAATTCTGCGATGCTCCATTATACATATTTGATTTATTCGTTTAGCTCCAATAAACAGTAAAGAGGTTGACTTTTTCGTCAACTACGAGATAATATTGAAATATCAGAATTGAAGTACTTGGAGATTCAAGATTCGAATACTGACAAAATTGACTCGAGTTCATAAAATTCTTCAAAGAACTTATTCAGCACATCACTAATAGTCGGTTTTAAAACGTACTGCAATGTAAATCACTAGATAAACCGCTCGGCTTCAAGTCTGTGAGAATTTTGGGATACGAGATATCCCGCATGAATATGGCTACCATACAATAGCCTAACCAGACTAGAAATAACTTTCTTTTTTTATGTTAGAGGGAGGCAAACGAGCAGGCGGGTCATGTGATGTTAAGTGGTCACCGCCGTCCATAGAGAACTGCAACACCCGTGGGGTCACAGAAGCGTTGCCAGCCTATAAAAAGCTCCCTTCCTCCCCAAATGGAGAGGGCGGGAAGCTGAGCCTCCGGCACTTCCACTCACCGGACTTTTTTTACAGAGTCACTTCCCAGTGGGATTAAAGCCATGACCTTTGGATCATTAAGTACACACTAACCACTAAACAGCAAAGGCAGTCGATTTAATTCACATAAGTATATAATTGCAAATAATGGCTCTGTAAAATGAACGTGCATAGTTTTAGTCCAGTTGACAATAGCATTTTATCACTTAGAGATGCGAAATGCATTTTAGCATCCGAGTGCATTATCGCGCCGGATGCTCTTTGCATACAAATTTGTTTGAATGGCTTCGCTGTGAGTGCGACTCATGTATTCACACGTTTCACCTCTTGATTACGAATGAGTCGCTTGTTAAGAGATTAAAAGCATGTAAAACTAGCTATGCCCCGTGGCTTTCATACCGTGGGAATTTCCATTTTTACCCGACTGCGGCAGAAGGAGGGTTATGTTTTTAGGGCGTATGTATGTATGTAGATTGTAAAGCTTGTTTTCCCCTTTTTAGTGAGTCATTAGCATTTGCAGTCGGGTGTTTTGTTTTTTTTTAATAATTATTTTTATTAGCATTGACTTTCTCACCCAAGTTCTTATGAATCGAAATACAAAAATCATGAATTTGTATATTGTCAACATTGACTTACTATAGATTGCTAACTATTATACGTAGCTTATGGTCACGACTTAAGTGCGTTATTACTATTATCAAAGTTTCGGGTTCTAACCGAATTAAACATCCAGCAGTTTCAGCATGATACGCGTATAAACCTACTGACAAACAGAACAAACTTCTAATAATATTGGCCTTGACGTCTATCGCCCCTCTCATTAGCCTTCGCTCGTGAAATTCAGTTACATCGCGCAAATGTTTAATAAAAACCATTATTCTATGTGCTTCCAATTACCTTCATACCAAATTACATCAGATTCAAACTTACTAAACTAATTATACTACTGGTTAAAATGAACTGTTAGCTCAGAAATGTTAATACAAACTGACCGACTATTTTAAGGAGATTTATATAACTAACATGAATATTTTTTTGTCAGACTGCTTATTTAAATTTATATTGTGTGTTCGATTTTATTATCGATTATCAATCTTAATTCTTTTTTATTGATGGCAACATAAAATGTTCTAGCATAATATATTTTTTATGTAATGAAAACCCTCTTCTAAAAATGTCCTGGACTTGTACCGTGTCGCTCTGTATAGAAAAATAAAAATAAATGGTAAACCAGTATAAATTTACTTACATTTTATTTAAACATTGTGATTATTTATATTTTAATTTGTAATAATTTACATTGTACACTTATGAACAGAAAACAGTCTCTTATTACTGTTATATCTCGTTTTATCTATTTTTACAAATAAAGAATTTGATTGATCGTTTTTTATTTTTTAAAATTCTTTAAAAGATCACAAACCTACAGACAAAGTTAGGAACTTAATCT
Source organism: Cactoblastis cactorum (assembly GCA_020352625.1). NCBI lineage: Eukaryota > Metazoa > Arthropoda > Insecta > Lepidoptera > Pyralidae > Cactoblastis > Cactoblastis cactorum. Next base: position 18,342 of record JADGIL010019434.1, read on the forward strand.
ATTTGTTATATCACTAAATATTCTCCTAACTATGACCAAAATAATGATTAATTCTCAAAGTTACCTCATGTACCAATTAACTAAATGAAAACGGGTACTTTACAGAGACTTGTCTTAAGTCAAATGTAACCGAAGCGACGGTGAAGCTTGTTCCAACTTTGTTGTACATTTCAAAGTTGAATCCTCTTTACAATATTACTTTTGGTCTGAAGTCATGCTTAAACCTGAAGTTTAACTTAGTTTTGTTAAAGTTAAATTAGTGTTAATGCTGTATTATATTAGACTATTTTAATAACATGGATTTGCTTAAACAGGATTTACTAAAATGAGAAATTTAAGAATCCCCGACAAAAAACATATAATAAAAATATCTTGGATACTTTTGGAAATGAGCTGATATTCTTCGTAATGCTGCATCGATTATTACAAAACATGTGCTGTATGATTTATTTTATATATTATTAAAAGATCTTATTAATGATTAAATATCAAGATTGTTAGTAATTATAATAAATATATAGGGACATATCACACAAATTGAGTTGGCCCCAACCTAAGTTCGAGACTTGTATTATGGGATAGGAACTCTACGATACTATATTGTATCGTCCAAGACCCAGGCCAATCTGAACAAGGTCATTTTCATTCATGACCTGTCCGGGGATCGAACNNTCCTTCATGATCTGACCGGGAATCGAACCCGGGACCTCCTGAGTAGTGGTCAGATACGTTAACCGTTACACCATGGAGGTCGTATGACTAGTATTGAGTTTTTCCACACTACTGTGGATTTTTTATTTTTATTCATTTTTGTTCTTTGACTTTTCTCCCAAATTGGTAAACTTTGGGGCCAAAATAACCAGTGGAAATTACTTTTGTCGGTGGAACCGACAATCACGCCATCGAGCTTTGATATAGCATAGATACGATGAACTGGGCCAATTTTAAAATTAAGGTTTTTTGTGGAATTTATTTACTATAGGTAATGTAAAATTCCAGGCAAATTAGGAAATATTTTGCGTATTTTAATTGTTATATATTGTTTTTTAAGTACACGAATACGTTCATACATAATGCCGTATATTTTCTCATAAGAAGTAGACAGAACCAGGTACCGGAATGAAAAAGCTAGTCGTCGAGATCATTGTATAATTATCAATTGTCATAACTGACACACTTCGTCAGAACCCCAGTGTTTCACGTTAGACATACAGTCATCAAAATAACCTATTGTTTTTGGCGAGACACTTGAAGAATTTTTTCAGTCCCAGTTGGCGATAGCAATCTGGAACGCGGGACGGAATTGAAGCTGTCACGATCAAAGCGTATAGGGACATGTACAACATATTCTGATACGATTGTATGCCACCTGTCTCCACGTGTCTATTCTCAAAGGGAAAGCTGCTTACAAACCTCCACACAATGGCGCATAGCAAGTCCTTGTTAGTTTATGTTTCCTTTGTGAGAGCTACAGATACAGTAGGTATCACATATTTATCCTATACTAGCTAATGCCCGCGACTTAGCCCGCGTAGATTACGCGTAATATCTTGTCAGTTCCTATCTTGGTTTCAATAAATTATATCCCTCGGGAACCGTACATTTTTCCAGGATAAAATGTAGCCTACCTTTTATTCTAGGTCATTATTCATAGCTGTGCCCAGATCCGTTTGGTAGTTTTTGTGTGATGCGCGTACACACATACAGACACAAAAATTTTAAAAGCAATGTTTTGGCTTCTATAGGCTCTATAAAAAGCCCCTATATATTTTTTTCTTATCCTATATTAGCGATCCGCCTTGGCTTTGCACGGGTTTAAAAACCTAAAAAAAGAATAATGCAGACAGAGTAACACACACACACACACAAATTTACAACACCCCTCGTTTTGCGTCGGTGGTTAAAATAAACATGTTATTACAATAAACCCGTTATTACAAGCAATATGTATTACAAGCAAAGTTTATTTTAACATTATTGAGGGTGTATACAAAAAGCGTTTGTTTGCACGAAGTACAAAAAATTCAAACAAAAGGTAAGGCCCCAAAATAGAACTTTTTGGTACCTTTTATGTTCTTAATATACATATATAAAAAATTATCACTATAAGCGAAATTACGAACCAAGTAACAGATTTTTTTATTTTGTACGTGATTTTTGGAGCTTAACACTTAAAACGAAGTCGCTTTTCGTTGTCTGTTCCTATATATGCATAGATCTTTAAAACTATGCAATGGATTTCGATGCGGGTTTTTTTATATAGATAGATTGATTTAAAAAGAAGGTTTCTGAACTCGTGCGAAGTCGGTGCGGGTTGCTAGTTAAGTAATAAAGCGCAAACAGACCTTGATAAAAGTCCCTATTGGTGCCAATCGCGTCAATAGCGCTAATGTAATTTATTAACAACTAGCTAATGCCCGCGACCTCTTCAGCCCCTTGCTCGGTTACAATAAATAAATAAAACTCAGCCTATCTTTTAATCTAGGTCATAGTCTGTGCCAAATTTCATCCTGATCGGTTCAGTAGTTTTTGTGTGATGCGCGTACAAACTACAGATAGACAGACAGGCAAAAATTCTAAAAACAATCGTTTCGGCTTCTATAGATCCTATAAAGAACCTCTATGTATGTTTTTCTTAAATATCTTCCATGTACAGACATAGCTCAGACATCATATCAAAGACTATTTTTTTTTAATTCTGCAAGTTGATGCTTTGTGTGCGCAACTCTAAAAACTGACATTCTGAAAATGTGTAAAATACCCCTACCATGAGTTTTAATTACAGATGATGTTACGTGAGCATGTCTCGCTTTGACAACAGATATATATGGAAAACACCTTCGCCACAAGATAAAAAAGTTATCTGCAATGAACCTAAACAACGCAAGCAGAGTTTCCTTAGATTGTACGTAAATATACTACCTCCGACATGACTCTGTCGGAGCCGCGGTTCCCCAGGCATGACATCCGGCCTGGCGGAAAGGTCTTCCCTTTATGGCGGTCAAGCATCATCACCCCGCTCCCGCTACAAGCGCCACTGGCGGTCAGAGGTGGAACTAAACAATTGTGTTAGGAACGAGACGTGCTCACGTATCTGTCATAGAAACTCATGGTAGCTATACAGTTTTGAAAATGGAATTTATTATTCGAAAACCGTTTGTTTGAAGCACAAAGGACAAACAGATTCAAACGAAAGTTTTTTTTTAAACTCGAGTCGTGTTTCCTAATGAGCGTGGACATTTTCTCAACGATATTTTTCTGTTACTGACTGTGTTTCGTAGCTTTGATCGCGGTAGACTTTATGTGGACATATTTTTTTTATCAAACGAGTCTTTTTTTTGTCAAGCAAATCAAGATTTGACCAAAAGAAAGATTTTCTCTGTAGGTACTTTGATACACAACAAAATAAATTTTGTATAAGTAAAGGATTGCCATGAATAAAACGCACAATATAATATGCTACCGGTCAATACATCCCTCAAGTTTGCTGAGATAAATCTCCGGTTTTCACCGTATTTTCACTCCCATTAATAAAAAGAGGTACAAAGCGTATTTTGTTCTCAAAATGGGATCGCAATAAATCTGGAAGAGAAAGGTCTTTTTAAGAGTGGCCGATAGTGTAATGCCGGGTTCACACGGAGCGTCTAACGCGCAAACTTATTAATACAAGTTTTTTCTTAATCGATTTTGAAAGGTGGAGGTTGTCTGTGACTGTTGTATTTGAGTATTGTGTATTGTTTAGGCTTCTATATGTGGTTAAATATCGTAAGTTGAATTTTTTTTTCAGAATTTTAGTTATGTCATGATAAATTTTTGGTTAAAGTAAGTGAACATTGGTGTATTTCAACTTAAGAAACTGTCCTTCTTTCATTATTTTTTTTTCTGATTATTGCTTATATCCCCCGGTTAGGCAGATATCCATAAGCTACTGTATACGCTGATTATCGAGTGGAAAGCATGCCTATTTGCCTAATTTGTTTTTCAATAAATGGAAAAAGGCATGCTTTATAAGGCTTAAGACTATATTTTCGTATAAATTCTATCAGTATGCTTAAAAAATGGTGTTATAAAACATTCAGACGTACTATCAAACTACAATGTTAGCCCAATAAAGTTATAGATTAATAATACTGAAATAAAATAGTAGAAGTTTATTTCGTTCAAATATCAACTGTTGGGAGGGAAACGCTTCGTGTGAACCAAACTTTTTCGCAACTTAAAAAAATCTATTAAAACTAGTAGCTCAAGGCGCGATCGAGATAGTCTCCCTTTAGTTGTTGTTTCTTAGAAACTTATCTCTGAACCAACTTATAAAATGGAGGAGTGTTAAGTGTGTTTCACTTATGTACTTATCTGGTTTATGTTACTTATTACTTGAACGGGCGAGTCTCACATGAGTCGATATGATGGATTAATATTTTGTATGACGAAGGAACTCATCATATTGAAATGATCTTTGATGAACACACAAATTTCGTATAGAAATTTTTGTGTGATGCGAGTACAAACATACAGACAGACAGTCAAAAGTTCTAAAAACTAACACATACCTATAAAGCTCCCTTATTTACTTCTTTCTTAAATATCTCTGATGTACTACAATTTTATTATGTGTATAGATATATAATAGAAATATTTAAGCATGTCTTAACTAGTTCGCACAAGTCGAGTCAAAAGTCTACGCTAAGTGCCTGAACTTTTAGCCATTAGTCTTAACTCAAGAAGATTAAATATGCTTTAAGTAAATTGACTTATTTTATTAAGAAGACGTTGTAATTATTTTTTTTGTAACAAATTTTTCTTGTGTATTAATAATGTATTTGTGTCTAATTCAGTTTTTGCCCGGCTGCGGCAGAAGGTGGGTTATATTTTTCGGGCGTATGTATGTATGTATGCATATACATATATATATGTAGATTTCTATGTTCCCTCCTAGGGCCTAAACGGCTTGAAGGATTTAAACATATGAGGTATCATTGGATTCGTTATGACAGTGCAAGTGACACTGGGTACATAAAAAATGCAAAATGGCGACTTTATCATGTCATAAAGTGAGGATGAAAATAAAAATCCCCAAACCCATCGAGTGGGTAACAAAATGAATGCCCTTCAATGGCGATTCTAAATATATACATATCTTGCTGTTTTTATTTTTTATCTATACATATGTATAATAAAACTGTAATCGAGCTATATCTGTACATGGGAGATATAAACGATCTTTTTTTAGAATTTTTGTCTATCTGGCTGTATGTTTGTAAGCGCAACACGCAAAAACTACTAGGTCAAACTTAATGCGGTGTTCATAGTTATATTGTCTAAGGTCTAACTTAGAATCTGCTTTAAGTTACATCTTGATACGTCTTTTATAACTCTAGTTATTGACCAGAGTATTTATAAGCGTTTGCAATACTAAGGAAATTTGGCTAACAGGAACATCCAGGATTATTTAGACTTCAAAGAACAAATCTCGATTTTTAAAGGAACAAACTTTGGAGTGCTTCAAGCAGAGCTGTGTCAAGTTTCGGTGTCATAATAAAGGTCCTCGAATGAAGACCTCTTGAAGTATACTTGAGAGCGCATCTTCTGTAACTCTCCCAGTCAAGTTATGTAGTGGTCGCATTTCGTGAGAACATTTTCTTTCCCTTTTGATATATGTTGCATGTATATTTGTTTATGAAATATATAAATAGCTTATGCCCGCGACATCGTCCGCGTTTAACTACTACTATCAATAACTCAGGTTCCAAGCGGCGTGTGTAAATGTAACCAATGGTATATTAAGTTAGAACTTCTACAATACAACTGTGAAAACCGCATCAAATTCCATACAGTGGTTTTTGAGTGATACGCGCACAAACATACAGACAGACAAACGAGTGACACACAAAAAACGCTTGGGCTTAACACTTATATCTATAATATTATCAATTATAACAGTACATGACACATTGATGTTTTTTTTGACATATAAAGAGTATTCAGTAATGAATTTATTTTTTAAGAAAATAATAGTCTTAAGCATGTTTTATTGAAAATATTTGTTTTATACTAAGGACAACCTTTCATTGTGATACTTTTAATAAAATGCTTTATTAAAAAGTACAATACATAGAACGTACAATACACCAAATAAGTCAGCATCTTCGTTATCGTATAAGATTAGGCCTGAAAAAAATTACCTTGGTCAGGTAGTTTTTTGTTGCGCTCTTTGACTCTAAAAGGAATTTGTATTGCATGTCAATTTTTTGTTTCTTTGTTAGGTATTGTTTCGGTACAATGATGACTTTAAAAAAAAATAATATTTAAGAATCACCATCATCATTAAGATTATTAAGGAATTAATATCTTTAAAATAAATTCATCGCTCATAAGCTTATTTCGCATTGCTAAATATTTTTTGTTGTCAAAGAGCTTTTTCCCGCGGTTATGCTCGCGTCCTATAATTCTCGATCTCTTAAGAATTTTGCATAATCCCGTCTTAGAAAGCACCTATGTACTTCCTAAAAGGAACCCGCATGAAAGGACTCTTAGCACTTAGAGCTTTCGAGATTTCGTGATAAGTGTGTTTTTTCGCTTATGTTCGTTCGAGTAAATAATTTTGCATAAACATAAGTATATTCAATTTTATAACATACCATTCGCCAGATATGACTATAATTTTACCTTAGTCAAAAAAAAACGCATACCATGGAATAATACGTACGTAATAGTATACAGTTAGATACTCTATTATCTAAGAATTAGCTGGAGCGATTTTTAATAAAATAAAGTTCTAAATCAAGACTGAAATTAATGAGGCTTTCTGTATAACCAGATAGTTACATAGGCAGTGATTAGTTTAAATAAAAAAAGGGGAAGTTTTAGTTTGGTGGATTCAAAATCTAGATACTAGATAAAAATGTCTTAAAGAAATTGAATATGGTAGAAGAGATAGGAACCAATATAGTATTTGACAACAACAAACGAATACAATATACGCATGGCAATACCCAGACTTGTTTTATATTCAGGTAGCGATCTGCCCCGACTTCGCATGGGTTGAAAACTGTTCCTTGTGAAACACCTTATCTAATAAAAAAACCGCATAGAAATCCGTTGAGAGATCTAAGGGACAGATAGCGGAAAATGTCTTTGTTTATACTATGTAGTGACAAATCACTTATTAATTATAACTTACCTATATTTTAGTACGTATACTAGCAGCAAACAAAGGGATGACTTACCTGAAAATAGAAAAACAAAATGTTAGCAATTTGCAATTATTGGCAAAATAATTTTTTTTTTTTTCGTGATGAGCAGGCGGGTCATGAGATGTTCAGTGATCACCGCCGCCCATAGACAACTGCAACACCCGCGGAGTTACAGAAGCGTTGCCGACCTATAAAAAACCTTTGCCCTCCCCATTTGGGGAGGGCGGAGAAGTTGGGCCTCCGGCTCTCCCACTCACCGGACGGAGCATGGCGGCTGATAGCCGCTATTTCAGGCGTTGGTCTTCTGTGGGAGTGTGGTACTTCCCCGGACGAGCCGGGCCATTCATGCTGCAGGCTAACAAAGCAAGCAGAAGGCTCCACACCACTACAAGCACCTTTAGAAATAATTTCCCTTGAAATTGGTATTTCGTTTATTATAAGGATCATATTCCCTTGGATTCAAGAACAGATATGATTAAAATTAACGGCTCTATTCCGAAAATACAGCTTTTGTTGTTAAACAATTTAACGCAATATCGATTTAAGAAATTAGTTCTATTCGTCCTCGTATTTTATACAATAATCGATACTTACTAATATTTTAAATGTGAAAATGTGTTGTTTGTTCATCTTTCACGTTAAAACGGATCAACGGATTAGTGTGATTTTTATATGGAAATAATTGCAGGGCTTCAAAGTAACAAAGGCTACGTTATTTCTCTTTCTGTTCCCCTCAGAAATTGAAGCGAACGAAGTCGCGAGCAAAAGGTAGTTAAAATATATAAGGACAAATACCTAGTATTAGCTTCAAAGTATGTTCGAGACTTGTGTTATGGGATACTAATTTAAGTAAATTATATTTTTCAACAAATACATATTTAATAAACACTGAAGCCTTCATTAAACATCGAAGTATTCTACCTAAACCAGACCAGGGATCGAACCTGTGGCTTCCCGTGTATTGGACAGGCATGTTAAACGTCGTCTCACACAATTGATATATAATATTATAATATAGAAGAAAAATTAATTAAGAAAAATATAGCTAAACCGTTTTTTAACTAAGAATAAAAAAAATGTTCACCGCAGATTATTTTATGATCAATAATACTTATTGTTGTAAGAATCATTGGCAAAGACTAAGAATTCCATTCAAAAGATTTAATTTTTTGCAAATATCATAAAATCTACGCGTACGTACGTAGTCGCTGGCAGTAGCTAGTGCGTTCATATGTGTAAGTTATGTATGTGTAAATTTATATGTATAACTAAGTGTTTCATTAGAAGTAGACGAAGTGTAAGTACTCGTAGAAGAATGCAGTCTCAGCTTAACCCTATGGGAAAAAGGCGTGATTATATATATGTATGTATATCTATGTAAGTGTTTGTTAACGTGTAGTTTCATTACTTTTAATAAATAATAAATTTATTTTCATTTATAGTGCGTTTTGAGGCGTTATGGAACTAACTAAAATATTAGTCTTTTGTATAAATATACCAGAAATTACCAGAAACTGTATAGTTTAAATAAACTAGACGTAATCATTGTATTGGAAATAAAACTAATAAACGATATTTATTTATTTTTATTTGTATTTGTACTTGATATAAGAGATTTCCAAATACACGAGCAACTATCCAAGTCTATTTTAGTTTGGAAACTTCTATATGATCGTCATTAGAAGTTAAACAGACGGAAAACCTTCCTCGTTATTTCTCGAGTACCTACCATTAAAATGTTTCCTTAATCGTGACGTATTTACTGTTGTTTTGAAACTTTATACCACACTGTGGAACTAACTGCCTGCAGCGGTATTTCCGGACCAATACGACATCGGAACCTTCAAGAAAAGAGCGTATAAATCCCTTAAAGGCTGCAACGCTTCTTGACTCCTCGGGTGTTGCAGGTATCTATGGGCGGCGGTGATTACTTAACATCACGTGACCCGCCTGCTCGTTTGCCTCCCTTTGTCATAAAAAAAACATTGTATGAAACATTAGAATTATAAAATTAGGGCAAGTGTTCCGAATGGAACGCGAAAGTAGGACTCGTACATGTCTAGAATTTTGTATTAATGAAGCAATTTTATTTAAAAAGTCGTTACTTTAATAATAATTACGGATAAAGAAGCTTTTTCTCTCGTCCTATAAATAATAGCACTTATAATTTTTGAGATTTCGTGATGACTGAATGTTAATTAAACTAATTTGTTTATTTATTTATTTGTTAGTAGGGGTAATGAAAGGTACTAATATATAGGTTTTAACCATATAATATTTGTATTATTCCTCATAATATTGCTTAACTGTTAATATGATAAAGCAGAAGAGCTTGTCTGTTTGTTGAACGTTCTAATTAGAAACTGGTTCGATTTTAAAAATTCTTCCATTGCTTTTTTTTTTATGTCAGAGGGAGGCAAACAGCAGGCGGGTCACGAGATGTTAAGTGATCACCGCCGCCCATAGACAACTGCAACACCCGCGGGGTTACAGAAGCGTTGTCAGCCTATAAAAAACCTCCGCCCTCCCCAATTGGCAATTATTTATTTACTTTATATATACATAT
>JADGIL010019454.1:0-10990 GCA_020352625.1 Cactoblastis cactorum
GAAGCTGCGGCCAAACGCTAGTGAGATTGTATTATGGGGAATGTTCTGAGGAGTTGTTTGAGTTAATACCCGCTGTAGAATTCCTACACCGTACTACACGTCGCAGACTAAAGTTTCACCAATTCCGTCTGGACGAATGGCGATTGACCACCGTACGTTTTAAAAGAAACTTTATACCACGTACGACCACACTGTGGAACGAACTGCCTGCAGCGGTATTTCCGGACCGATACGACATCGGAACCTTCAAGAAAAGAGTTCCTGTGGCCCCCCGGGTGTTGCGGGTGTCTATGAGCGGCGGTGTTTACTTAACATCACGTGACCCGCCACGTTTGCCTCCCTCTGCCATTAAAAAAAACTTTCGCAATCAAAATATTGATTGATTACATATCTCATGGACTCATTGTTGTCTTCGTTGACCCCAAATCTGTACTTATAATAAAATTGTAACTGAGCTATGTCTGTACATAGGAGTTATTTAAGAAAAAAATATACAAGGGCTCTTTATAGGATCTATAGAAGCCAAAACGATTGTTTTTAGAATTTTTGTCTGTCTGTCTGTATGTTTGTACGCGCATCACAGAAAAACTACCGAACGGATTTGGATGATATTTTGCACAGCGATGGACTTTGACCTAGATTAAAAGATAGGCTACTTTTTGTCCCGGATAAATGTACGGTTTCCGAGGAATATAATTTTATGTATTACGAATATTGTAAAATCTACGCAGACGAATATTTTATTGTAGGCTACCGTCGGACGAAGTCGCGGGCATTAGCTAGTTGTAAATATAATTAACAAACACGCATAAATAAAGATAACGATATCACAATAAAATAAATCATTACATTAAGGGCCAAAGAGCAACGGACTATATCTCATTCAAACGTAAACAGCATCCGGGGATTGGTTCTGGAAAATATTTTATCTTTACGTTCCTAGAGGTTCCGTAAATTATCCTAAGGACGAGATTAGTAAAATTCCGCTGTCCATCTTTTCTTTATGAAAGAGGGAGGCAAACGAGCAGGAGGGTCACGTGATGTTAAGTGATCATCGCCGCCCATTGACACCTGCAACACCCGGGTGGCCACAGGAGCGTTGCCGGCCTTTAAGGGATTTATATGCACATTTCTTGTAGGTTCCGATGTCGTATTGGTCCGGAAATACCGCTGCAGGCAGTTCGTTCCACAGTGTGGTCGTATGTGGTATAAAGTTTCTTTTAAAACGTATGGTGGTCTACCGCTATTCGTCCAGACGGACTGAATTAAACTTTAGTCTACGGGGGGTAGTACGGTGTAGAAATTTTACAGTGGGCGAGGTCCTTATATACTAATTTATTGTTTACATATGCCACGGATTCCTTCCTCTGTTGTCTCCATTGACCTCAAATTGTAAATATTATTAACAAACACGCATAAACAACGATAACAATTTAATAAAAACAATTACTTTTTTAATTAATTTAGCTAAATTGGCAAACAGGCCCACATTTTGGAAAGACGTGACCCATATTTAGGGCCCATCGATAAATACCGCCACAATGAATGTCACGATTTTTTGTCTGTCACAGCTCGTGATATTTGCATTAATTTAATCATTATTATTGTATTTTTCTGTACCCTTTACAGGGTTTATGTCTGACCTTGTTGCATCTCGTACACCATATAAGTATCGTACAATCTTTACACATGCGATTCAATGTCTGACTTTGACTTTATTAGACTCGCGTATTAATACTTAATATGGCGTCACATAATATATCAAACAAATACGTTTGTATTTATTATTATCGTGTCAGCCTTTTCCCGCCCACAGCTGTGCATATACAACCATTGTAGTACATCTATATAAATAAATATATAAGGACAAATCAAACACATCGAGACAATCTTAACGAACCACGGGTACTGCAAAGCATATTCGGCCCGTGTCAAGATCATATCTGATAATTCCTGCCCCTGCGACAACACCACAATGTAGGATTTTAACCAGCTTATTGTGGATTGCCCCATATTCAACAATAGTAGGCTACAATACACTATGTTTTGCAAATCTAAACCCCGCGGGTGTTGCAGTTGTCTATAGGCGTCGGTGATCACTTAACATCGCGTGACCCGCCTGCTCGTTTGCCTCCTCTTAAATAAACAAATAAACGGCGCATAAATTATATTACCGTCGTAGGAATTCCCTTAAACTGTATACAGTAGCAGGCAACAATGGCATTTCTACGTCAAGAGCCAATAGGTAAGTAATAAAAAAAATTATATATATCAGAGTGCCAAGAAAAAAAAGTCCCTGCGTAAGCGTAGCGTTCGAGATAATGTGTTATGGAATTTTAACTCAATGATACATACAATTTTATAATAAATACACATACTGATAAACATCCTAGACCATACCCGAAGTACTCTTAACAGACGAGCGTGTATGACAAGATTGATGAATGTGGAGGAAGCGAAGAAAGTATGGCAGGACCGCAGTAAGTAGAAGACTGTAGTCTTTGCCTACCCCTATGGGAAAAAGGCGTGAACCTATGTATGTATCCTAGATCCATTCCAGTCAGAAAAATATAATTTTCCATCTCGACCTGACCAGGATCGACCCCTGAACCTCCTGAATAGTGGTCAAAATAATCATTAACCTACAGTAGACAACTACCGTCTTAACGTAATGAGACGTTTCAATATTTTTGGGTAATATAAGCATGCCATTATTTCTTTTAGGTTGTTTCCAAGTGCCGCAAATTATGTATTGTATATGTAATTTAAATAAGTACCTAATGTATAATATATTTTAAAAATCTAAACGAGAAACCAGCCAAGTGCAAGTCGTACTCACGCACGTCGGGTTCCGTACAATCTATAAAGAAAGGCAAGAAAGTCACGTTTCTTTCATGGGAGCTCCCCTTAATCATTACGTTTTGTTAGTTAGGTTTAACTAGCTTATGCTCATAACGTCGTTCGCACTTAACTACTATTATTAATATCTACGGGTTCTAAAAGGCGTATCAAGACGAAACCTATGCTATTTTTTAACTTAGACCTTCTATAAATAATAGTGAAACCGCATTAAATTCTATCCAGTAGTTTTTGGGTAATGCGTGTAATAGTTTTAACTTCTATTGGTCCTTCTATTAATAAAAGACCCCCCATAGTTTTTTTTCTTTAATATCTCCCTTGTAAAGATATAACTAGGTTACAGTTTTATTATATTCGCCTTCCATTCCGCAAATGGGGAGGATGGAGGTTTTTTATAGGCCGGCAACGCTTCTGTAACCCCGCGGGTGTTGAAGTTGGTTACGGGCGGCGGTGATCACTTAATATCTCGTGACCCGCCTGCTCGTTTGCCTCCCTCTGACATAAAAAAAAACATGTATAGATTTGTTGTTCTAGCGGCAACAGAAATGTATCATCAGTGTCAATTTAAACTATCTAGCTATCACGGTTCCTGAGATAAAGCCTGGTGGCCGACAGACAGCGGAGTATTTATTAATAGTGTCCAGTTTTAACCATTTTCATATGGAACCCTAAAAATAAAAGAAAAGATAGAAAAACTCAAACAATGGAGTGCCAATAACAAATTGACTGCTTTGATAGCCAACATTTACATCATAATGTATGTACGTACTACGTAGGCAAATATTAACTTCTTTTTTATTTAAATGACAAACAAATATGCTTGGTAGAATTTTTATCAAAGGAAACACCTGATATAACATAAATATACTATACTAGCGACCGTGGCACGGTTTCGCTCGCGGTACTGCTTTTACCGTAAGAATTATGGAATAAAAAATAGGTCATGATACTCCAAAGATCTGGTCTATATCTACGCCAAATTTTATTAAAATCGGTGCTGCAGTTTCGGAGCCTCTTAAATGCAAATAAACACACAAATATTTACAATTTATAATGTTATTATGTACTCGTATATTGTTTTCATAGAAATCTATCTTTATCACGAACTTTGTTATGATAATTACATCTAATGTACATATAATAAAATTGTAACTGAGCTACATATGTATGTACATGGGAGATATTTAAGAAAAACATATATAGGGGCTCTTTACAGGATCTATAGAAGCCAAAACTATTGTTTTTAGAATTGTTGTCTGTCTGTTTGTTTGAAGCGCATCACATAAAAACTACCGAACAGATCTGGATGGATTTCACGCAGCGATGGACTATGACCTAGATTAAAAGAATGGCTACTTTTTATCCCGGAAAAACTCAGTTCAGTACAGTTCCCGAGGGATATAATTTATTGTAACCGAGCAAGGGGCTAACAAGATATTATAGTATCCATTGATCGGACGAAATCGCGGGCATTAGCTGGGAATTAATAAATTAATAATTATGTGTAAATTATAAATTAACAGAGCCTACCATGAAATAATAATTGATTTGACCTACGTGACGTTAGAGATAATTCACCCAGGAGGTACAGAGTTCCAATCTGAACTGAGGAGGTTCAGTAGCTGCAGTTTGCGAAAGCCGTAACCAGACCAAGAAGAGCTCAGGACTCGTGACCTGTAGGTGGATGCCAAGGACCGTGTGGGTGGCGCCACACGTTAAAAAAAAGTAGGTACAGAGTTCGACCTTCAGTCAAGTCAAGATAGGAATATTTTAACCCCCGACGCAAAACCAGGGGTGTTATAAGTTTGGCGTGTGTGTTATTCTGTCTGTGGCAATAGCTTCCAAACGAGTGAACCGATTTGCATAATTATTTTTTTGTTAGAAAAGGGACTTCATTGAGAGTGTTCTTAGCTATGTTTTAACCCCTGTCGCAAAAAGAGGGGTAAGTTTGACGGTGTATTTTAATATATCGTGTCGGGTTTTTTTTATATATTTTTATAAATTTAGTTGTTTCAAATTCTTTCAACAAAAACAAGTGCTAAGCAGCTCTCTCTTCGCGACCTCCAAATCAAGGTAATATTAAATGTTTTAAATATATTACCTATAACGATGTATCCCTCCTTTCTCCTCAAATATTTATTCACCATAATCTCCAGAACCGCCATTTTGTACGTCTTCAACACTTGATCACTGCAACGGTGTTAATGTACAACTGAAAAATTGCGAGGAACTATCCGCCTTCCTAGTTAAAAAGTAACTTCTAGGTCACTAGACAGTTAACTAAACTTCTTGTAACACTTTTTTGCAATTCACATTTCAGCCGAACTATTTTTTTCTTTGATCACACTTAATTTAACAGATTTATGTTTTTAATTTTATTTATTTGTCATCTGTAGAGGTTAATAATTGCCGGTTTAAAATTTTACAGTCACATTTTTAATTAATTAAAGCACTTAATGGATTGGCGAGTTAACGTTAGCATGCTGCGTGAAGTAACAACTAACTGATCAGTTTGTGGTCTACCCTATTATGTTAAATATCAACATGACACACAGATAAGAGAAAACGTGATTTGTTAAACAAGTAAACAAATTGTTATTAAAGTAAATAATGATTATCCTAATGCAATAACTAATTTTCTTAATAACTTTCCTGATAACTTCATTACAATTAACGTGCATTGTGTTTATTTGTTCCTATACGTAAATATAATTTTTTTTTTTATGGCAGAGGGAGGCAAACGAGCAGGCGGGTCACGTGATGTTAAGTAATCACCGCCGCCCATAGACACCCGCACCACCCGGGGGGTCACAGGAGCGTTGCCGGCCTTTATTTGTACGCTCTTTTATTGAAGTTATTATATGATGTTAAGTAATCACCGCCGCCCATAGACACCCGCACCACCCGGGGGGTCACAGGAGCGTTGCCGGCCTTTATTTGTACGCTCTTTTCTTGAATTTATTATATACAAAATTGAAATATTAATTTCAATTTTGTATATAATNNTTATAGGGTCAAATACAATGTACTATTCTAAGCCTATGTACCACCTGTGAAATACTGTATTTAGCAAATAAATGATTTGATTTGATTTGATTTGATTTGAAGGTTCCGATTTTATGCCTTTATTCAAGGCTAGCTTTATCCGCGGCTTTGTTCGCGTCAAATTTGTGGCGGGAGATAGCAAGAGAAAAAAACATAGCCTATGTCACTCACCAGCGGTTCAACTATCTCCACATAAAAATCACACTAATCCATTGCTCCGTTTTGACATTAAAGACGGACAACCAAACAAACATTTCTACAGTAGTGGTATGAGCCTGCTGCATGTTTTTTAGCCTGCAGCATGAGTAGGCCGGCTCGTCCGGGGCAGCACCACAGTCCCACAGAAGACCGCCGCCTGAATGGCGGCTACCAGCCGCCATGCTCCGTCCAGTGAGTGGGAGAGCCAGAAGCTCAACTCCAAATGCCCCAACTCATTTTACAGAGTTTATCTCCTACGTGCGAAATGGGCATTTTTTTTGTCAAAAAAATACTGCTTGACATCTGTTTGGTAGTAAACTTAGGTAGAAAATGATAAAAAATAAATTAATATGTTAAGAAAGAAAGAAAGACGATTAACATGGACTTTAGAAAAAAACATAATAAAAATAATAATAATGCTCTGTAGGCCGGGTCAGCAAGGTTGGCGAACGGAGGGATACTTTCCTCCAATGGTCAACATTGTTTCTGGATCACGCAGTCGCTTACCATCAGGTGACACGCGATTACTTTGTTTAACTTAAATAAAATAAAAAATCTTACCTTTTTCCCAAGACTTTTTACAACATGCTTATCACACGCACACATAGAAAAATCTATATAAAACAAGCTTCTTAATATGCAGAAAACAGAAAAGGTGAGAAAAAAAAAGAATTCTTACCTTTTTCCCGGGGAATTTTTTCAACGTGCTTTCCACGTACACACACACAGAAAAAACTATATAAAACAAGCACATACAAGTCAGTTTTTGTCCAGAAAAACAAGCCAATATGCAGAAAAACCACACAAACCATGCAAAAAAAAACCTACATATGAAATACATAAGTATGTTTTTATCCCAGAAAATTATATCTGTTTATTGTTGAAAATTGGCAAATGTTACGTGACGGTTCTATCCAATTGATTACAATTTTTATTATTAAACTAGCTAATAACCCGCGACTTCATCCGCGTAGATTACTTAGTACCGGGATAAACAGAAGCCTATCTTTTATTCTAGGTCCTCGTCCATCGCTGTGCCAAATTTCATCCAGATCCGTTCGGTAGTTTTTGTGTGATGCGAGTACAAACATACAGACAGACAAAAATTCTAAAATCAATGGTTTTGGTGTCTATAGGCCCTATAAAGAGCTCTTATATATGTTTTTCTTAAATATCTCCCATGTACAGACATACCTCAGTTACAATTTTATAGATTTAACTGAAGTGAGTAATAAACGCTATTTAATTTAAATTTACGTAAAATATTATATCATGTGGCTACGAAGCAAGGTTAAAAAAATGCTAAAGAAACAGTCATTTTAATGTTTTGTTACGAAGCCGCGTTGTAAAAAAAGCAACAAAAATAAATATTTTTTTGTTGTTTTAATAAAATATGCGCGCTATAAACATACAAGAATCAACGTAATGCGTTCCTTGTATAGCCGGGTTAACTTCATACATACATAATGGTCACTTAACTATAATGCGCATGACTTGACATTCAGACCTTTTTAATTTACATACGATTTATTTGTTAAAAGGTATTTTTTAATCGGTACTAAATACGATTATACAAAAATTCGAAACTGTTACTTTTCGGACACAATTTATTTTATTTCTATCGACAGTCTCATGAAAAGAATTTCTCTATCTCTTGTTTATTTTTTTCTTTTAATTTTACATATAATTTGAAGTTTACATTATATTTAATATTGAAATAAGTTATTTCATGTGTCGTGATTTCAAAAATATTGTTTAAATTCTAAACAACGTTTGAAATCACGAAGTACACTAGTGCTGCCATCTCTTGCATTGCTAGATCAACGCTAGTTAAAACTATTAACGATAGATGCCGCAGAAGTAAAATTTAACAAACATGCATTCAACAACAAAACAAAATAAAGATACCGATAAATGCCGAAATGGGCTTTTAAAAATGTAATATTTATTATTTGCTTGACATGAATTGTTTAAATCCTGTCATTTCATTTAATCAAAATCAGAAGCTACATAAAAAAACCGTGAATTAGCAAAAATTTTATAGTATTTATTTTTTATTACTTTTTTAAGTTATCTAATTATTAATAACTCAAAGTAGTTAAGTAGACTTTTTTAATCTCTCACTGACTGCTTTACGTTTGTTCCTTGTTATATGTATATCTATCACAATGAAGTCTGTTTTACAAGCTTTATTTAACTTGCAATGTAACTACATATGTCTATTCGGGTGAAATCTTCCAAATCATCTTTGAAGCATATGTACATCTTCAACCGATTGGGCAGAAATTTTGTATTCATATTTAAATTAGATGACCATGCAAGATTAGCTAGTGACGTCATTCTAAATCCAACATGGCGGAACATCCAAGATGGCGGACTAGTTATTTTCAAAGCACTCCTACAATATGTGTATCAAATGAAAGGGCTTGCTGATAATAATTTGAAAATCAAAGTGACTTTATTCTAAAAGCTGGTTCTTTAAACTTTTTTTTTACTTTAAGTTTATTGTTTTAAAAACCCATTTCAAAAGCAAGCGACTCACCTTTCCCCAAAAAGCCGGTGCCCCCAGTCAAAAACACACACTGATCCTTATAAAACTGCTGTATCTCCGTGCGTGCTCCATTACCCTTGGTGAGCCTGTTCTTTTCAGCCTCTTTGGTATCGCTCTTGTCCTCCTCCGAGTAATAATTGTCCAGCTTGTTCGCGGAGACGAACTCGTGGTCTTCTGAGTAGTCCAAGATGGGAGCTGTCGGTGTCATTGGTTGGTTCTCTGCGTCGGCTATGCGCACTGCGTTTTCTAGTTCCTGAAAGATTTAGAAAACAAATAAAAAAGACTTTTATTCAAGTAAGCCAAATGTCAGCGCTTTTGAATCGTCATTTTGCTATTTCTTTATTAATTGCAAAGCTACAAACTACCAGCGATTCGGAACGACCACTACTGAAAAGAACACGAACAAAGTTCGAGACTTGTATTATTGGATACTAACTCAACAATTCTTTATTTTATCATAAATACATACGTAACCTAAATAAAATTGATATCATCCAAGACCCAGGCCGATCAGAAAAAGTCATTTTCCTTCATGACCTGACCGGGGATCGAGTATCGGTCAAGTACGTTAACCATTACACCACGGAGGTCGTAAATCAATAGTACATACATGCAAATTGTCCTGTAGCTCCCTGCTCAAACTCCTCACGTTCTCAAGATCCTTGAGTTGCTTGTCTGTGGGTTTTCCATAGACGTCCACCTGGACACGGTCTCCCTTCGTCTGGCTCTCCATCCACTTTTGCATCTTCTCTTTGGTCATGTCTGTCTTGTTTAGCGGGGAATCGGCTAGATGGTTCATTTTCTGAAACAATCGATATACGTATTACATTACTAAATACTCAGTATAAAACAGCTTATCCCAAAGTGGGCGATAAGGCCCCTTTGAGGGCGTTGTAGACCTAAAACAAAATGGGCGCATTGTGTAGGATATTGATTTTTAAATAGGTGACAATTGGAGGCACAAAAAAATAATTTATTCTCAAAGTGGGCAGGACACAAGATAAGTTTTTTAGTCTGCAGCATGAATGGACCGTCTCGTCCGGGGCAGTACCACACTCCCAAAGAAGACCAGGAGAGCCGGAGGCCAAACTTGCAAATCCGCCCTCCCTAAATAGGGAGGGCGGGGGCTTTCACCGGCAACGCTTCTGGGACCAAGCGGGTGTTGCAGTTGTCTATGAGCGGCGATGATCACTTAATATCACGTGACCCGCCTGCACGTTTGCCTCCCTCTTGCATAAAAAAACAATAAAATCCCAAGTCCCCAGAAACAGTTATCGGAAAGATACAAAAATAAAAAACCGGTCTCCATACTTTTCCATGACTCGGTCTGATCGGACAAATGATTATTCTATGACGTGTTGAACCTTGATGGTCCAATTACGTGCCACTATAGATATACCACGGCCAATGAATGAACGTAAAATGTAAATCAAATATTGTAAAATGTTAAATAAATAAAATCATATTCTTTATTTTTTAGGGTTCCGTATTTGTCTTGTATTTACAGCGCTTTCTTTTTTTATGTAAGAGGAAGGCAAACGAGCAGGCGGGTCACGTAATGTTAAGTGATCACCGCCGCCCATAGACAACTACAACACCCGCGGGGTCACAGAAACGTTGCCGGCGTTTAAAAATCCAAATGGGTAGGGCGGGGAATACTATATTTACTAAATATAGAGGTGAAATAGGTAGTGCATCTGAACGTTCGGTAAACAACAGTTGATCGAAGTTTGAAGGTCTAATATTTTTTATAATTGAATTTTGGTTATAAAGCGGAAGAGTGTGTTTGTTTGGTTGAAGCACTAATCTCGGGAATCGGGAAAAATAGGGTTCCGTAATCAAAGGGTAAAACGGGAACCCTTACCTTTAAGACTTCGCTGTCTGTCTGCCATCAGGTTGTAAGTCGGGAAACGTGAAAGTAAGACGATGAATTTTTTTACAGATGACTTACGCCCGTAAGTCAAAAATAAATACCAATGTTCCATAAATAAATGAATAATCAAGGTAAACCATACAACAAATGTGATTTTTTTGCTGTTTTTCATAGATTATGGCAAGGAACCGTTCCGATACGAGTTTGCCTCGTACTTGGCCGGTTTTTATCAGTTCATTCAGTAATGAATAGTTAATTTATCGACGAAGGTATCGAAACATATTATATATTAAAAGATACTTATATTTAAAATAACTTAGACAAACGGCCACTTGAATGACCATGACGAAGTCTTGAATACAATATTTATAGGCTAATTATTTCTTAGGTTTACGCGAATATTACACTTTGAAATGAAAGAAATTTATCGGATTTTACCGAGTATGATACGCGGGGCTATGGCA